>JACDJE010000772.1:0-25166 GCA_016647715.1 Pavo muticus
TCTTGTTCCAGCACCGTGTTCGTGGTTCATGGAAGAATTTCTCCAGGACCACGGGCAGCGGCTTTAGCAGGGCAGGCACCTTCTGCCACAGTAGCGGCTGCCGAAGCCGGACAAGTCAAAGCCCCCCGAGGTGATGGGCACGCCCTCAGAGTTGAGGATGCTGCCAACAGCAGCCGAGGTGGAGGATCCCACAACGGTGTTCTGCGGGAAGGAGCTGAGGATGGGTCAGGGCAGGGTCACCACCACGGGAGAGGGCTCAATGACGACGTTGGAGTTCTGGCACTGCCTGACACAGGGCTCATTGCAGCTGCTGGCCAGAGGGGTCGGGCCACATGGCCGGCATGGCACACACTGGTCGTAGCAGGACATGTCTTGGGAATGGAGGTACACCTAGGAGAGAGGGATAGAAGGAAGAAGAGAACAAGGGTATGTGAGGGACAGCCTGGATAGCCTCTCACAAAGGAGCCAGGGCAACTACTAAGAATGGAGGAGAAGGCTGTGGCAGGAGGTCACATCCCTTAATTGTACAAGGACCATAAAAAGAGCAGTGTGGACCAGAAAGAATCTCAAAGACTAAATAAATCTAAAGACATGTTAGCTGTGTCCCAAGCACTCTCTGCACAGACATTATCCCCTCTATGGTCTCCCATAGCATGGAACTCCACTATCTGATAACATTTCTATTAAGGCAAAATCTCACTTTGCAAGAGAAAGACAGAGGGCTTCACAATTACCTGGTTCCCAACGAGAAGGAGACAAGAGAAGAGGATGGGAGAGCTGGAATCTAGACTGCCTTTTATACAGGTCCTTTATTGCTGCAGGCCCACAGACACCCTTGATACAGGCAACAATTTTCTGACAAGCTATCCTGGAATATATGTCATCCCTTCTCATCATATGGTCTGTGTTTTGATTTCCTGCAGTGCTACCTTTTCATTTCCAGATTTTTTCCCTGCCCATTCTCTAATGAAGGATTCTTTGAAGTGCTGTGATGAAATGCTCAAAGATTTATAGGGCAGGATTGCATGGTGAGGCAGATGACTTAGCTCAAGTGTTGGATGGATCCAGAGCAGGCAAGTGACTTCATCCTGATTCACTGCAGTGGGGCTGTTGGAAGTGCCACACTCAGGATAAGCTCCCAAAAGCATCAACTGGTTACCCAGGCTTTCCTGTACATGATGATGTGACTTGTGATTCTCTTTCCCTGCCTTCTCAGCTCACTCTGATGGCCACTTGTTTTGACCTTCCCATGGTGTGCATTCTCTGCTGGGATTTAACCCTATCCCATGTAACACTAGTCTCTGGAAATGAGTTCTTGATTGTTTTGGCTTGTCCCTGCTCTGTGCAGTCTGTCAGTTCACACACACACACACACACATATACAAAAAAAANACCCAGCCAGGGGTGTCTTTGACCTTCACAGTTCCCACAAACCCCTCATGGCTGAGGAGAAAGTGTCCTGCACAAAGATGTTTCTTTCACATGACACAGCAAGGTAAGGACTGATGGTTTTTCCTTATAACTAAGGATTTCTTTCTCATCTTCAAGAGACAGTGCATGAAAGATGAATCTCTTCAGTGTGTCCCACCCTCCACTGCCTAGAGGAGTGGTAGAGTGCCCTCAGCTAACTCCCACCAAAGCAATGGTTTTCTCCTAAGGCCATCTATAAGCAGTTGTAAAGGTCACATGTGGAAACACTCAAGAATGCAACAAAGTGCAAGCCTCCAGTGTGGGAAGTAGCAGGAGAAGACAAGACACTGTTGCCCTTTAAGTAGTGGAGTTTCAATGGAGCATCCATCTACCAGGCCCCAAACGGGAGAGGGGTAAGTCCGGACTGTTTGTAGGTGTATCTAAAAGAGATCTTTGAGGAAAAAAAGATTGCCAAGAATGGTGAGAGTAAGAGTGAGTGGAAGAGAGTAATGGTAGACGTTGGCCATGTTGTCGGAGAAGCCAGGGTAGACACTTCCTCTCGTGTACAACCATCCAAACCATTGCTTCCCCACTGAGCTCACCATCTATCAAATCCACATCTATCCATCTCTCCAGAGGATGAAAATCCTCCCTCATGTCCTCACCTTATCCCCTGCAAACAAAGATTGCCCCACAGAGGGAGAGCAGACAGCAAATTCCTCAGGGAGGCTTCTGAGGTCTTCAGGTCTACAGGTTTCAGGCTTTGAATATCTCCAGGAAAGGAGATTTCAAAACTTCTCTGGGCAGCTTGTTCCACTGCTCTGCTCTTTCACGTTCAAAGTAAAGAAGTTCTTCCCCATGTTTGGATGGAGCTTCCTGTGTATGAGTTTCTGCCTATTCCCACCTGTCCTGTCCCTGGGTACCACCAAAAAGAGCCTGGCCTCATCCTCTTGACAACTGCACTTCGTATATTTATAAGCATTGATAAGATCTCCTCTCTGTCTTCTCCAGGTTACACAGTCCCAGGACTCTCAGCCTTTCATCTAAAGGAAGATGTCTGTGACCCTCTAAAACAGCACAAGGGAGCAAAATATTGTCTTCACTTCATCCTGAAATGATCTGAAAAGAACAATCAGATGCAACAAGGCTGCTGTCTCTCTCTCAGTGGAAAATCCATCTCAGCCAAGCACCACTTAGGCATGATCAGAAAAGGACATGGGAGAAGGGCTTCAGACTTGTGTGGATACCAGGAAGAAATAGGTGAGAGATGATGATTAGGTCAAGGAATAGAGCAGCCTTTAATGGGGACCCTGAACTGCCCCATTCCCCAGTCCAGACTTTATGGAAGTGAAAATTTTCTAAGGTGCTTGTGATGAGTGGAAAACTGGCAATGACATGAGCTGTGTGGCTGCTTCCCTTAATGCTGCTTGTTCATTTCCTGGCTTATGCCACACCCTTTCCCTCATGGAGGCTTCTTCTGAGTGCTGGGATTGAGAGGCCCCCGTACTTCTGGGCCAGTGATGTTTCAGTGATGGCAGAGGACTCAGCTCAAAGTGCTGAGATGGATTCATCTCAGGCAAGTGATGCTGGCCTGGGACTACCCTGCACATGATTCCCATGTCTTTCTCTTTTTCTCCATCCCAATCCACTCCAGTGGTCTCATGTGTTTGGATGCCGAGGCAGGTGGGCTGGACTGCTGGGTTTCAATTCTCCTCCTCATCCCACCACCTTGTGGTGAAATTGTATTACCTCCTTGTGCTCCTCTCACTGGGCCATCCCTGCACATCTGCAAACTGTGCTGTCATCTCATCTGGAGCCTTGTCCTGCTCAGAGCACTACATCCTTGCCCTGACAGAAAGGTCCCCCAGTGTCTCCTCAGTCAGCTCCCCATGGCCTCAGCCCCTGCCTTTCCAGCTGTGTGTGTGCATGGGCATGAGTGATGAATGCACACATGTACCTGCAATGTGCGTGAGCTTTTGTTTCCATGTGTGGCTGTGCTTTTGCGAGTGTATTGATGTAGCCTTTATTTTCAGAGGGCTGTTTGTCAGAGGATGCAGCGACTGAGAGAGAAGGGAATACCCAGAGAGACCAGTAGGAGGATGTGATGACAGTGTGTCTGGGGTCAATGGCTTCAACAAAACAGCCCTGATCCTGGAAAACATAGAGCAGTGGCAAAGGAGAGCAGAGCATCAGTGACCCAGCTGATTCTTCTGGGCTTAAACTGAACATCCCAGGTGGCACATGGTCCTGTTTGTCATTATCTTTCCCGTTATCATTCCATTATCCGTTCCCCATTATCATTCCAATCTTGATTGGAGTGGCCTCTCCTTTGTCAGTGTGTGAAGTGAAAGGCTCCTACAGATCCCAGTCTATATCTTCCTTAGCAAGTTCATATTCTCGAGATCTGGTATACCACTGTTCCCAAAATAGGAGAATTTCTGTGTCATCAGGAGAAGTATTAGTGTTTCCAGGTGAAAGGAGGTCATCTGGGAATCTCTGAGTGTCTGGTCTTCTCAATTTACATATACAATATATTGCATAAAGCCAGGAATATCAATGTCCATTTCTCCTGTGGTGCTGGCTCTGCTCGGAGCCCAGGCTCTGGGACAGGAACGTGATTGCTCTGGTCCTAATTTTCCAAAATGCTCTGCTTTTCATCAGAGGTTCTGACATCATCATCAACTTCAGTTGATGCCTTCTCCTTCTCCTTTCACTCACCAGAAGGCATTCTCCACTCGTGCTTCCAGCACATCATGGTTCCTGTTTTTTAGGAGATTTCTTGAAATAGATACAAAACAATGAGTTGCAATTGAGACAGGACTCAAGAGGGTTGTGGTTCAGTATTTCCTTAAGCCTGTGTGGAGAAAGGTGATGGAGTCACTGACTTTTGTCTGTTTGCCTGTTCTACCTCAGGGCATGCTATGATTCCATGATTCCCTGCATTTCACAGATGATGAGATGATCTGTGGACACTGTGTTTATTTAACAAAAAAGGACCCAGGAGTGGCCTGGCTGAAGGTGTGACTGCAGGTTTCTAAGTGGAAAATAGCAGGAAAGGCAAGGCACAGGGAACCTTTGAATTCTCTCATCTTGGGAACACATGGGCCAAGCAAGACTCTGTGCTGAAGAGTGCTTTCATTGGGACAACCTCACATGCAGCATCCGAATCCAGCCCTGCCGTCATTCCCCAAATGCATCCTCACCAGAGACCTCCCAGCAGCTGCCCTTCCACACTGTTGAGGCTTGGCTGAAGTGCAGGAAAGCTGATTGCAGGTGCACATAGTCTGGGGAATGCAGGGGAATTCCAGTATCAATTTACATCTCCCCACAGGGAGAAACACACACTTGCCTGCTATGCTTTGAAAATCTTTCCCTTAAAGAACATGCCTAGACAAAATGGTCTAGCAGTTGCCACATTTAACCTTTCCTTTGGATATATTACATGTACTTGTTTTTATTATTCACAGAGAACCACTGCTATGTCCAGTTAGCTTTTGCCACTGTTGTTGGATGCAGTAGAAGCCGCCCTTCTTCCACAGAAGCAGGGAAGGACACATTAAAGGATGCAGCAAATGTTTAATGAGTCTGAAGAAGGAAATAAAATCACTCCAAGAGTGGACACCGAGTGTGGGGAGCAACAAGAACAGGCAAGAATCATTCCTACGGCAGCAGTGCCACAGGGACCTCATTTCCTGCCCAAGAATTGTAGAGAGGCAAGCAGGTCACTTGAGGCTGGTTTTGAGGGGTACTAACAGAGATCTGTGTGCAGAAAAGACAACAATTATATTTTCTGAGAAGCTCCACTTGAATGCAAATCATTGCTGATATAGACAGCACGTTGTTTTCCCGTGCTGTTCAATTTCATTTCCAGCTTTATGCTTTGTTCAGTCCTTGCTGAAGGCACTCTATGAGTGGCAGGAGGAGAGACTCAAGCATTTCTGGGCAATACAAATCCATTTGGGCAAAAGATTCAGCTCCTGCACTGGAAGAGTCCTGCAAAGGCAAATGACGTCATGCTGGCTCACTCCTTAGGGGCTCCTTGGGGCCCTTCTGGCAAGAAGTGGCCCAGCTCCTGGGTGTGACCTTATCCCACCTCACACTGCTCTCAGGAAAATTCTGCTGGACTCTTTTGCCTCATCTTGTTTTGCCCCGGGGATGAGAGTATGGATTCAGAAATTGTGCAGGATCCTTTCCAGATCCCCAAAGAAAGGCACAGCACTAAATTGTGAAATTGAGTGGTGGATTTAGGAAGACACCTAGGAAGAGTTCTAGAGACAACAAATACATCCCAACTCCCTTTTGGTGCTGCGAACCCCACCTTTGTTAATCAGACAAAACCAGAGGAACACAGTCAAACTGTACAGACCCTTTGCATAGAGAGCTCTATCTTCTCCTTCTGTAATGGAACTCTATTTCTGACATAACCTCCAGCACATGGAGCACAGTTGGACATGATGCGCTCCGGCTGATTCCATTACTACATTTTGTCAGGGATAAGGGAAGGGCTCCTCAATTCCTAAATGCAAGGCCCAACAGAGAAGACTTGTCTAGTCAAGGTCAACGCCTTTAGCATCTTTGGCAAGGCTCCCACTACACTTCCCTCTCTCCACAGTGTCTCTGGGTGCCATACCTCAACAGAAGCACATTTAGGGCATTGAAAATTCCCTGGAATTTCTGCTAAATGGGGTTCTGAGTTGAGTGCACCATCTGCCAGGCTCCTGAATGTCTTCCACACCTGTGAGCACTTGCCTCTACTGGGTCTGACAGGAATGCAGTCTCCACTGGTTGAGGAGAATGTATACTCATTGGTCTGTGAGGCAGTGGAAATGGTGAGAAGCAAAATGGAAAGCAATGAAACACTGAATGCTTCCTTTTCCTCAGTTCCCATTCTCTTCAGGCCTCTCAGTTCCCTGCATCTTTTCATAGATTTTTGGAGAGTGGAACATAATTCCCTATAAGGGAGAAATCCTTACGGAAATCTTGTTCCAGTTGAACATGCTGGTGTCAATGAAATGAGGTGGGATGCATCCAAGCGTGTTTGGTTGGGTGATGCCATTGTGAGGCCACTTTCTGTCACCTCTCAAGGCTCATGACTGTTGAAGAACGGCTGTCCTAGCTAGAAAAATGAAAGAACAAAACAGAACTAAGCAAAACAAAAAACAGGGATCACAGCCATCTTCAGAGGGGAAAGAAAGAGGATGCAGGCAACAACACGTCAACTGTATTGCCTTCATTCCTTCCCATGGTGTTTCAGAGGAAATGTCTTCAGATGCCATTGCTAAAAGCACAAAACACAGCATAGAAATAAGCAGCAGCCAGCCTGGTTGTACAGAGGGCAAATAATGCCTGAGCAACATCAGTGCATCCTGTACATGATTGAGGAGACAGTGAAAAAATCGAGGATAGTGAATGTTACCGTGCCTAGATTTTGGCATGACTGTATCCACTGCTGTTGTGTAGTCCCCTCACAACCAAATGGGTGAGTTTTGGCATGGGTTAATGAATAATAATGTAGGTGGAAAACTGGATGATCTGCTGGGCTCTAACTGTTGTGGCTGCTATTCAGAGTACAGCTGGGGGCAGGAATCTATAAAGGGGTCTCTCAGGGATCACTGCTGGACCAATAGTCTTTGATTTTCCATTAATGCTCTACATGACTGGACGAAGTGCATTATAAGCATATATATATACTTCAACAAGGAGTGTCCCTTTCTCACTAGTGGAACAGAGGTGAAAAAGCAGAAGTCAAAGCCTGATGCTTCACACTCACAGCCGCCCGTCCCAGGGCCGCTGCCGGCCTTTCTCGGGCCCCTCGAGCGGCGACATCAGCACCATGGGCAGCAGCAGCCTGCGGGACCCGGGGCTCGGGGAGCTCTCGGGGTGCCGCGTTCCGGGCAGCAGCACACGACCCGTTCCCGCTGCCGGGTTTCCGGAGCTGTGGCAGCTCCGGGCATAGCCGGGCGACGAATGCTTAGAAGCGTCTCGCTCCCCGTCCCATCTCTGTGTTCCCGCCTGCCCTACTCTCTGGGGACGCTGCAGGCGGGCAGCTGCTTTCCCCTGTGCCGAAGGAGCTTTGGCAGCCGTTCCTCAGCTCTCCGCCTACACTGCAGTGCCCGGGCTACGCTGCAGGACACGCAGAGCACAAACCCCGCTACTCGCGCACAGGCGCCCAGCATTCGCAGCCCGAAGCAACCCCGAGTGACGCCAGCTCAGGGCGCAGCCCCGGGGCGGAGCTGGCGGCGGCGGCGGGGAGGAGGCGCTGCGTGGGAGCAGAGCCGGGACTGGCGGGGGCAGCGCGGCGCGGGCGGCGGGATGCGGCCGTCCAGGACCGCGGGGCTGGCGGGGCTGGCCGCGGTGCTCCTGGGTGCGCGGGGCTGCCGCCGGCGGGGCCGGGACGGGGTTTGCGGGGGTCCAGAGCTGCGCTCGCCTTTATCTGTCCTGCTTCTTTCCGATAGAGCGCGCCTCTCTCCTCCCCGCTTCTACAGCGAGCTCAGCCCACCGTTCCCTTCTGCCTGCCTTCATGCGTTATTTCATTACATGAGAAATTCCTCCCCTCACTGCTGCTTGACGCACAGCCTCTTGCTCTCACTTCTTACTCCTTCTCGTTTGGACTCTGCTTCCAAATATCCCAGTTCTTTTCTTTTGTCCCCAGACAACCGGTCAGTGAGACTTTCTGTCTTCTCAGAAAGAATTCCTCTCCTCTGTGAACATTTTTTTTTTTCTCGTCTGCATTACATTTCTGGCGTAGCAAAGGAATTTTCTGAGTTTGCTGCTTCTTTTTTTCTCGACAGTGGCTGTAAGCAGAGCCCAGGTGCAGCAGGAGCCGTCGGCACAGACCAGCGAGGGCAAAGGCATCAACATCACCTGCTCACACCCCAACATAGAGGCCGATTACACATACTGGTACCGTCAGCTCCCGGGCCGAGCCCCCGCATTCCTTGTCAGCGCTTTTAAAGGCTCCAAGGAGATTCCGGATCCGGAGGGGCAGCTGTGGGTGTCGGCAGACCGCCGCTCCAGCGCCCTGTGGCTCGCCCGGCCCCGGCTCGGGGACGCGGCGGTGTATTACTGCGCCGTGAACCCACGGGAAGCGAAGCCGTGTCTGCGGTCGGGCACGAACCGCTTAGGGCGGTGCGGAGGCACAGTGCCGTCCAGGCCCGCAGGGGGCGCTGCCACTCCTCCCGCCGGGGCCGCCCGAGCTGCCATTGCTGACATGGAGCATGTCCCTCGCACTGCTCGGCATCCTCCGCAGTAAGGCGTTCCAGCTGCACACCTTCATGAGCACGGCATGTCAAGGTCACAGACACCTTCAAGCGCTCCCCACAGTGGCTATTCTTCGAAATCATGTGATTGTATGATAAGATTCAGGTCCTCTGGAAGTGAGGTGTGGTTTCAGCAGAAGCCACTGTTAGGTGTGTTGCCTGTGAGGGCTACTGGCTCATGAAGGCAGTGGATCAAGTCCCTTCTCAGTTCAAAGGGAATTACAATTGAAAGGGAAAGAGATAAAGCACAGAATGACCCCAATGTGTATACAAAAAGGGAGAGAAGGAGGCAGACCAGAAACCTTCAGCCCCTAACTGATGGATATATAGGGAACCACAGCAGTTAGGTTTCAAGTGACTGAGTTTTGTGAGTGACAAGTGACAGGAAGAAAAGAAAAAAGAGGAACACTTTTAAGGAACACATGGGGCTATGCCACGAGGAATGTTTAGGTAAAGGTCAGAAGTGTCACAAAATGGGTTGTAGGGAGGAACAACGGGATGCACTATGGAGGAGGGAGGACACAAATTTCCAGTCAGTACACCTGCTGGGATGAGCCCTGTGCCTGACCACCACAGCCCATTATTTCTTCTTCTTAATTCCTGACTTGTCTGTGCAGCATTGAAACTGTGCTCTCTTTCTCATGTGGGAGCACCCCAAGGTCTAGGCCACTAGATGCAGAGACTGCTGTGCAGGAGAGATCTGGGTGCCAGTGGCCAAAACAACATCCCCAGCACATCAGGATTAAACCAGTGACTGGGAGGAAAGTGTGTTAGATTCTGGGAGAGAGGTGGGTAAGGAAACACTAAACCTGGGAACGAAGGTTCAGCAGTCTGAGATCCCATGCTAATATCTGGGGGATCAGCACGAGTGTGGGGATGTGTGTGAGAGGAGTGGGTGACTGCATCCATCTGCTGGCCAGCAAACAGCAGGTTGGCCTATCCCCAGCAAAGGAGGAGACCCACATGCTGGGTAAGAGAAGCCAGGCTCCAGGCTGAGGTATTGGATGTGCTGAGGGCCCAAGCTTACATTAATGGACTGTGTGATTGTGGGAGTGCTTGTGAAGCTAGTGGGTGAAGGTGTGTGCTTCCACTGGGGAACTGCAATCCTAATTAGCCAGAGAGGAGGAACAGGGCTTGGCTCTGTGCTTAGGGCTTATAAGAGAAATGGTGGTGTTACCTGTGGGTGTTGCTAGTGGCAGTGAGTGCCCTGCCTGTGGAGCCAGCAGAGTCATTTCCGGCAGCTCTGTCATCTTGGGGCTGGGAGGTGGTTTTCTGCCTCTTTCTCACTCAGCCAACAGGAGGGTCAGTCTCAGCATGCACCGCAGCTCTCTCGTCCTCACTGCCTTCCTGGGACAACTGCTGGGTAAGTGCTGGCTTTTAATCAAGGCATCCATCTTCTCCCCAGGAAGCACTCCCCAGCCTCACCAGGGCTTTGTGGCAAACAGCTCCTGAGTAACAATAAACCTTGGGCAAACAGTGACTGACTGTTGTGGCTTTGCACCAGTTCTCCCAAGATACCGCTGCTGTTGGAAATGATGGAAAGGAAGATGGAGAAGAGAGACCACAGGAACCGCTCCTGCTTTTCTCTTCCCTTCTCTCTCTTTATCTCTGCCTTTCTTTTCTGACCCGCCTGGTGCCTCCCCCAGAGATTGCAGCCATCTCTGCAGTCCCACCTTTCAGCCTTTCCAACAGAGAGAAGCAGATCCTGCCAAAATCCCAACCGTGACATTAAACATCTCATCCCATCAGCATTAAGCGGATGCTGCCTGATGCATACTGCCCAAGGTCTCCAGTTTTCTCCTGTTTGTCTGCACAGCCAAAGATTGCAAGTTGTCACCCTTCATCTTAGCTTTGTGTATACTGAGGGACTTAGGAGCCCTCCAAGATGACTGGGATGCAGAAGCAGGTTGCATCTTTTCCCAATAGCTCCATGGGTCCCTCACACTGCAGAGCCATGACAGGCTGTTCCCTGTTCCTCTCAGCCGTGACCATGGTCCACGCTGGTCTACAAGCTCTGAGCTCCTTCCAAAACTACCTTGCTATGCCCAGGAATCAACACCTTTCTGCAGGACAAAGGGCAGGGAGCCTTCCCTCCCACTTTTTTTATCCACTCGCTGTTGGCAGCCTGGAGCCTTCCCTGCAGAGCTGCTCACCTTTGCTTTCTTCTTCCAGATGCCGTGGGGCAGACCATTGTCAGCCAGCAAGAAGGACAGGTCACAGTGGAAGAGACAAACACCTTCCACACCACCTGCACATACCAGGCCTCCAGCTTTGATGCCTTCCTTTGGTACCAGCAGAAGAAAGGCCAAGCCCCCCAGCTGGTCACATATCAGGCAGCAGCAGGCCCCAAGCACAACGGCCGTTTCACCACGTGGCTGAACACCACCGGGAAATACAGCCTCCTGCGGCTGGCAGAAGTCCAGCTGTCTGACAGCGCCTTGTACCTCTGTGCTGTGCAGGACACCCTGGTGCAGGGAGCTTCCTTGGCCGTGCAATAACCCCGGGGAGGGAGGGGGTGTGTCTGTGCAAGGCGCAGCTCTGCAGAAGGGGCCCTCAGCTCTCCCGTGGCAGCGCTGCTTCCCCTGTGCACACAGAGATCTCCAGGTCAACATCCTCTTCCAGAAGGGACCGATGTCTCTGTCTTGAGAGGAATGAAAAATGATGAAAGAGACCCTGACCTGGAACTCCTCTCCATGTACATTCCTGGACAACCCAGTTTTTCCATGCAGTGCAGAGAACACAAGCTGCATTGTGATTTGTGTGCTCTGCTGTGCACTGAGGGCTTTAAGGAACTGGTCTGAAACTCACCTGAGCTTTGCAGTCCCATGCAGATTGCTTCTTTGTTCTCTGACTTTTGCCCAAATTCCCAGTAGGGTGGACCTTCCCAGAGTGGCCCTTTCTGTGGAGCTCAGTGGTGCTGGCGTACATATTCAGTAAGAACTTCCTTCCCTAAACTCCATGTGCAAATCTCAGAGCTGGGAGGAGCAGAGGAGATGATGCATGGTTTTCTTGTACTAATACTTCCACGTGAATGCTTTCTACATGATGAAAGACTCCCATGAGTCCTCACCTTATCTGCAGTCCAGGGATGCCCTTCATTCATTGTAACTTGAACCACCTTGAAAATGATAACATAGGCTGAGGCTGGGGTGCAGGTACCATTAGTGACTCTGAAGAGGGAAATGAGTTCTTCCAAAGGGTGCTGTTGTGCGGGCAGCACCAGAGCTGCCAAAAATCTGTGCCCATCACCCACGGTGAAGATCCTGTAGGACATCCATCTGTTGGTCCCATATCACCCAGGTTGGCTATGGGGAATTATACACCCAGAAGAAGGGAATACAAGGGAGTAGAAGATGAGGAACATAGCATTGAGCATGGGGGCACTTTCTGCCATAGTAGTGTTTGGAAATTCAGTAGAGATCAAAGCACTTAGAGGTGATGGAGACTCCATCACAGCTGAGGACGCTGTCAATCACAGCAGAGGTGAAGGATCCTACAATGGTGTTCTGTAGGTAAGAGCTGAGGATGCGGCCAAGCAGGGCCACAATCATGGGAAAGAGTTTAATGATGACAGTATAGTTTTTACTGTGCCTGACACAGCATTACTTGCATCCATTGGCTGGTGAGGTTGTACCATAGGATGGGTATGGCAGGCCATGGTCATAGCAGGGCATGTGTCAGAGAGGTAAGAGGGTTTCTTGGCTTCATCCAGAGAGGACTCTTTTTTTGTTAATATATTGGCCCTGCATTGCTATAGAGACGGGGGTAGCATCTGCAGAAGAGACCATCCTCTGTAGCACATGTAATGAGTGGAAAACATCCCAGCTAATGATACAGGCTGTGTGGCTGTTTCCACTTACACTGCCTTTTCATTTTCTGGATTTTGTCACACCCGTTCCCTCAAAGAAGCTTCCTCTGAGTGTTAGGATTGAGAGGCCCCAGGATTTCTAGGCCAGGTATGAGACAGAAGAGAAAAAGTCAGGAACAAGCAAAATTCTGTACTTCAGAGACTATAATTTGTAGCTCACTTCCAGGAAAGGTCATGAGGTAAAGAATGGCTGAATGAATGCCTGGAGGAGGATGGGAAGATCTTTCTTTATGTGTGTCTGTGGAAGAATTGAGAGAGAGAGGAGATGTAGAGAGACTGACAGCAGCAGTGATCAGCAGAGGCCATGAGAACACCATTTAAGCCAGGAAAAGACATCCTGTTTGAAGTTTGCTGCTGCTCTTATTGAGCTATAAAATCTCACTCTGACATCATCTCCGTCTGAAAGCACAGAGCCATGGCAAAGGAGAACAGAACTTTTGTGATTGAACTCATTCTCCTGGGCAAAACAGACCATCCCAGGTGTCACATGGTCTTGTTTGTCATTATCTACTCCACGTCTCTCCTAATCCTGGTCTTACCATTGTCACAGCAGGGAGTGATCAGTAGCTGTGGATCTCAACATTGTCCTTGTTGCCTGGGTACAGACTGGGTAGCAGGAATATCACAGTCAGTTTCTCCTGGGATGATGGGCCTCTTCTGAGGCTAGCCTGTGGTGATACAATCAGGCATTACCCTTGCCTTTATGGCTCCTATCCTCATCAAGCAAGGTGCTGTGCTTTTCATGATAGTTACTTACGTCTGCATCACCTCCAGAGTTCTCTCTTTTCCCTCTAATTTCACTCTCCAGAAGGTATTCTTCGCCTGTCCTTCCTGTCCCAGCACAGTTCCCTCTGTCAGAGGCCAAGGCCTGATCCAACCATAGCCTACCTTGAAAGCTCCACCCCTTGAATGCCCTGGACCTATGAGGAGCCAGGCAGGCCAGAAGGAGAGCAGTATGTTGGGCCATAGAGACATACACCTGCAGGAAAAAAAGGGGAGGGCTGAGCTAATGTGTAGAGACCCCTGGCCAGGGACCAGGCCAGAGCTATTTCTTATGGTTACTCTGGGCTATGGTGGGCTGGGATCTGATGTTCATTGTCTTGTGTTCCCACCTGAGCCAGCACTGCCTGACACAAAAGCTGGCCTGAGGAGAGACGCTGCCATCCTCATCACATGTAGAAATGATTCTCCGTGCCATTGCTGTGGTGCTGGCATCACACAGAATCTGTATGAAAGAAAAGCCCTCGCAAAACCGATCCCCAGGGTCTGCTGATATGTGAAGCCGCAGGTGTGTGTGTGGGGAGCAGTGATACTGCATGGAGCACAAGGGCTATTTCAGCCCCAGGGCTCAGGGAATATGAAAGGTTTATGGTGCCTGGGGAAAGATACCCCAGTATGAGTCCTGTGTTTGGGCTGGTGCATGCCGTGTGTAACAGGGGGAACTACAAAGATCCTGTTGAGTACAGAAACATGTCACACTCTCACTGTCATGCCCTCATGCCCCAGTGGAGATGGGGATATCTGCTGTTACACAGTCTTCAGTGGGGAAGGGTAAGGTTGGGGCCCTTTGAGGGTCTTCTGGATCCTGAGCCTGAGGAGAACAGTTCCATGTCTGGGGAAGACATGACACCACGGAGAAGCTGTGAGTGTTTGGGCATGAGTCACTATCCTGGGCCTTCCTGCACCCATGGGAGTGTTGAGTTCAGAGAGACTGGGGGCTCCCAAGCGTGGCCTTCTGTATCTGGTAGTCATACTGCTCCGTGGAAGCCCTCAACCATAGGCAACTTGGCAAAAGTAGGGCAGGGCCAGGAGCTCTGCAGAAGGCTGCTAGGACCACACAGGGAAGCTGTACCATCAGTGATGGGCAAGTGGAAGTGATGGGAACGTACAATAGAGACATGGGCCAATACCCATGAAAATTATGCCTTCCCAGTTCTTGATAACTTGGTGTGAACACCAGCACTGCTCCTCCCAAAGCCAGAGGAACAGATCTCCCCAAGGTGTGTGGGACTTCTGTCTTTGCTGGGCCTCCCCCACGCACAGAGATCCTCACATGGAGATGTCATTTGTCAGGATTTCCATCCACATGATGTGCTCAGGGGTCAAGCAGATCTGTGTGAGGAGAAACACATCAAAGCAGGGACGGATGGTCATTGGTGGTGGAGGAACATCTAAGAACATCTTTCCCTCCTTCAAGAGAGTGTGTTTGAAAAATGAATGTCTGCAGTGCTCACTGACCTCCAATAACCTCAGGAGTGATGGAATCTCCCTAGCTTGCTCTCACCAAAGGCATCGCTTTCTCCTTTGGCCATCTCTACGCAGGTGGGGAAAAAAATCCACACAACACAGGAGGAAACACTGAGGGATGCAGAAAGTGTTTAATGAGTCTGAGGAGAGAAATGATGTCACCCCAAGCAGTGGCCCTGTGTGCAGTGAGCAGCAGGAGCTGAATCTGTTCCCCTTTCCTATGGCAGCATTGCCACAGAGCCCTGTTTCCCAGCCCAAAGTTTTAGGGAGGTGAGCAGGTCACTCAGGGCTCATTTTGCGGGGTACTAACAGAGATCTCTAAAGGGAAAAGACAAAAATGATATTAGATAGAAAGAGTGAGCATCAAAGAGTATCAGTAGACTCTCTCCATGTTGACAGAGAGGCCATACTGGACACTACATGTTTGTCCTGCAGGGCAAAAACAGCAGCACAACATTTGTTCTTCTGTCCAATGCCATGTTCAGAGTTCCTGGGGGTCCTTGTCTGGGTCAGCGTCCAGCACCTTTAGCAGGGCGGGCACCTTCTGCCACAGTAGCGGTTGGAAATGCAGGAGAGGTCCAAGCCCCCCGAGCTGATGGGCACTCCCTCAGAGCTGAGGATGCTGCCAACAGCAGCCGAGGTGGAGGATCCCACAACGGTGTTCTGTGGGAAGGAGCTGAGGATGGGTCCGGGCAGGGTCACCACCACGGGAGAGGGCTCGATGACAATGGTGGAGTTCTGGCACTCCCTGACACAGGGCTCATTGCAGCTGCTAGCCAGAGGGGTGGGGCCACATGGCCGGCATGGCTGGAACTGGTCACTGCAGGACATGTCTCAGGGATGGAGGTACACCTGGGAGAGGGGGCAGGGAGGAAGCAGAACATGGGCATGCATGAGGAGCAGCTTATCATCACGCTATGAGGGAATCAGTGCACATGCAGTGCTGGGAGCTGAAGACAGTTCAGGGATGTGCAAGGGATTCTTGGTCTCGTCCTGACAGAGCCCAGTGAAAGTCACTCGGACGTATCCAGCTGCTGCCACAACCCTACCCCATAAGCCATCTCCTTACAGGCCCACCCTCCTCCCATGACAAACATTCACCCACTTCCGTCTCCCATGATAAGCAGAGCCAGGCATGGAACAGAGCTAATAGCAACTGGGAGTTCCACTGAGCACAAAACTCTGTTTGGAGAATGAAGAGTACAATAAGAAGGGGCTTCACACTCATCTGGTTCCCAAGAAGATCGAGGTGAGAGAAGTGGATGAGAAGGCAAGGAGCTGGGATGGCTTTTATAATGGACTCAAGCTGCCCCATTTCCAGAGGCATCCCTTGCAGCAGTGATTATTTTGTGACAAGATCCTCTTGAATGCAAAACATCCCAGCTAATGCTATGGGCTGTGTGTCGTTTCCTGTGCTGCTACTTTTCACATCCTGATTTATGTCACTCCCGTTTCTCATGGAAGGCATCTTTTGAGTGGCATTAAGAAAAACCCAAGCATTTCTAGGCAGCACAAGTCAATGTGGGCAGAACACTCAGTTCAAGTGCTGGAACAATCCAGGAAAGGCGAATTATATCAGCCTGGTTAGTAGGCTGTCTTTGAGAAACAACTAGAGCCTGTGTGCTGGATGTATTCAAGTGCCTGTGCGCATAGAGGTTTGCATGATTCCACACGTGTGCATGAGCAGGTGAGTGCTTGTGTGACTTGTGTGTCCCACATTACAACACATTTTCTGGTCACATCAGGGGCACTGCAGGATACCAAAAGATTCTGTTAATCTCTGCCTTCCTGCTAACAGAGCTAATGGAGAGGAGAGGAACTGGAAGGCATCTTCAAATATCATCAGATTCAACTGTCTGACATCATTAGTGCTAACCACAAGGAAAAGCATATTAATGAAAGCATTATCAAAATGTCTGTCAACACTGACAGGCATGGGGCATCATCCACATCAATAGGAAGCCTGTTCCAGTGTTTGACCACCTTCACATTAAACTATTTTTTTCCTAGTGATACCATTTGTAGCAATATTGTTAAGCTTGCCAGCACTCCTTGATGGATACCATGGAGTTTGTTTAGAAAACAGGAAGAATCTGTGCCCTTGTACCAAGTAGATAACAGTGATACACTTGAATTGAGTAGATAAGGGAAATTCTGCTTTGAATCAGCTAATATTTTGAAATCAAGCATTGTTTGAGTGAGGCAATGGGCTAACTGAGCATTGGTGAAGACGGAGTTCAAAGAGTGAACACAGTGAGGAAGAGTACTGACTTCATGCAGAGGGCTGTGGGACCACCACCACAAAAATGCTGAACGTGTGGGAGGAGGCAGAAGCCGATGTGAATGATTTTATGGGGAAGTATGGAACATCCATGTACTGTATGGGAAAACATTTGCATGTGTAACATAAGTAATGAATATAAGCTGAGGATCTTTTTGCAGGATATGCATGACAGGTGGAGCTCATCCCCCATGCATCCAGCACCAAAAATAAAGAATGCCTGCTTTCTAACACTCCAGTTTGAGTCTTAGGGTGTTTCATGATGGAACGATTTGCAGTATCTCTGCTATCTGGCCTGAACATCTCCTGGTGCAATTTTGTGCCATTCCCCCACATGTCCTGTCATCACATACCAGGGAGAAGAGACTGGCACCTCCCTCTCTGTTTTCCCTCTTCGGGAAGTTGTAGAGGGCAATGAGACCACCTCTAAGCTTTGTGTTCTCCAAACTGGACAACCCACCTGTCCTCAGGCTCTCCTCACAGGAGAGGCCTTCCAGCCCCACTATCAGCTTTGCTGCCCTCCTCTAGATGCTTTAAAGCACCTTGAACACCCTTCTTACTTTGTGGAGTGCAGGACAGCCAAATATATTCCAGGTGAAGATACACCAAGGCTAACTGTAGTGGGAGAATAATCTTTTTTTTTTTTTTTTTACCAGTAGGCTATGGAGCGTGTAATGCATTCTAAAATTCAGTTTGACCTCTTGGCTGCCAGGGCACAGTGTTGGCTCTTGTTGAGCCTGATGTCAGCCAGCACACCCAGATCCCTTCAGGATGTCTGTGCTTCTCAGGTACTCAGCTGCACTTCAAGTGTGCCCCCAGTCTAAGACTGGAGCCTGAACAACACAAAGCAAGGAAGGCACAACAGGTGGTGGCCATGGCAGAGCGGCCATAGGGAGAGGCAGTCAGGATGGTTGAGTCTGGAAGATGGTGATATCCTGGAAGAAGAAAAACGCTCTTGCTTTAGACACAGACATGCAGCTTCAGAACAGGCACTGCCCCCTGGGTACTGTAGAGTACAAAAATGATCAATTGAGGGGGTTCATCAGAAGTGGCTAAACTCAAACCTTATGATGATATGAAGAAGAACAGGTCAGTGAGACACCTCCCTTTAATAGTGGATTCTCCAATTTGCTGAGGTCTTGGGTGTTTGTTTTCCTTGGCAAGCACAGCCACCTGGGATGCTGCAGAGGGACTCCCAGGGCTTGTCTGCATATCAATGTATCATCCTTTACAACTCTTCCACATGATTCTGTTTCCATACAGTGTTGATATTAGCCACCCCAAAAAATGCTAGGAGGGCAGTATGGCTGGGCATCAGGAATTCTGGAGATTTCTGAAATCAAAGAGAGACAATATTTATAATCCAGATAGCTGATGAACAGATTAAGGGAAAGTGTCTATTGGAAGTCTTCCTCACAAACGAGGAAAAACTCTTCAATATCAAAATAGCACATCTTAGGCTCCTTCGGAAGCCAGGTGGGAGAAGATGGAAACTGCCCTGGAGGGGAAACAGTGCAGGAAAGCTGACGAATTTTTGAAGACAGCCTCCTCAAAGCACAAGAAAAGCCCATTCCAATGTGCAAGCACATGTGACAGACACCATCATGCAGCCACACAGAGCTCCTCTCTGAGATGAAGAAAAAAAAAGCAAGAAAAAAATACACAAAAGGTGGCAGGCTAACTGTGAGTAACCCTGAGACACTGCTGCCCATGCAGGGATACAGTCAGGAACACCACAGCACAGTCTGATTTAAAAACTTGGCAGGGACAAATAGTGAGAAAAGCATCCTGAAGTCCACTGTGGCAGCAAGAAAAAAGCTAAGGATATTGCAACATGGGAAGAGGGAAACAGGGAGAAGTAAATGTCTATCATAACAAATGCGTATTTTTCCACCATTATAAGTCCTTTAGACAGAGCAACAAGACCCCTGAGCTTCATTCACAGAACTCATGGACATGAAGAAGCCTTCTCTATAAAGGAAGAAAACGTAATGGAAAACTTAATCCAGTTGGACGTACTTGTGTCCTTCAGATGAGGTGAGATACATCCAAAGGCATTTGTTTGAGTGGTGTCATTGTGATGCAGCTCTCTGTCACCTCTCAGGGGTCATGAGAGTAGAGGGATGGTCCTCGTAGCTAGGAAAGAACAACATGCATCAAAAACATCTTTAGAAGGACTGAGCAAGGGAATTCACTCCTTCCTCAACGATGTCTTTTGGAGCAGATGTCTTTAGATGCCATTGCTGGAAACCCGAAAGACAGCGAGGAGGTTCCGAGCAGCCCCGGGGCGGAGCTGGCGGCGGCGGCGGGGAGGAGGCGCCGTGGGCGGAGCAGAGCCGGGACTGGCGGGGGCAGCGCGGCGCGGATGGCGGAGCGGCGGGATGCGGCAGTGGCGGTTCGCGGGGCTGGCGGGGCTGGCCGCGGTGCTCCTGGGCGCACGCGGCTGCCGCCGGCGGGACTGGACTGCGGGTCCACAGGGGGCCGGGAACGCGATCGCCTCTGTCCGTCCGGCTTCTTTCCGACCTCGTGTCAGTCTCCTCCTGCATGAAATTTCAGTGGGAGAAAATGGATTTTCTGAGTTTCCTTCTTCTTTTCATCTCTGTAGTGGCTGTGAGCAGAGCCCAGGTGCAGCAGGACCCGTCGGCACAGACCGGAGAGGACATCGGCATCAACGTCACCTGCTCACACCCCAACATACGGTCTGGAGATTACATCTATTGGTACCGTCAGCTCCTGGGCCGAGGCCCCACATTCCTCGTCAGCACCTTGAAGGGCTCGAAGGAGGTGCCAGACCCGGTGGGAGAGCTGCGGCTGTCGGCAGACCGCCGCTCCAGCGCCCTGTGGCTCGCCCGGCCCCGGCTCGGGGACGCGGCGGTGTATTACTGCGCGTTGGTAGCACGGGGAGAGGAGCCGTGTCTGCGGCCGGGCACGAACCGCTTTGGGCGGTGCGGGGGCACAAGTGCCGTCCGGGCCCGCAGGGGGCGCTGCCTGCAGGGCCGTCAAATTCCATCCTGACCAGGGTGTACCTCCCTGAGTTCTCGAGCAGCTACTGACTGAAGCCAATGTGAGTCAGACATACCCATGTCTGCCGTGAGCAAGATGGCATAAATGACAATACAAGCTCTGTTGTACACCACGGAGATCTTCTGACAATTCTACTACCGCTTGCTGTCCTTTCTTGCTTCCCAAGTGCCACACTGATGAGAGCAGGAGGATTCCTCTTCCTACAAGACAGCAGAGTGGCTTGTACCCATGACATCTGTAGCACAAGTGAAGGCAAAAGCCTTTATTTGAGAAATAGGTGTTATAGGGAAAAATAGGAAAGAGGAATTAACTCACCCCTCCTGGCAACAGTCCGGAGAAAAGGACGAGCTAAGGAATGTGACCCTCCCCTGTTCATACCATCCCACCGCAGGAGGAGAAGGGCAGGGGAAAAGGGGGACCTGCGCAGACTCAGATTGCACGGGAAGTATCGCGGAGTCAGAAGGGGGGCTTTAACCCCCCTCCGCCCGCTCCAGGCACTCACAATCTCACATAGCTCACCCATTGGTTCAGGCTGTGACCTTGGAATTCCACTACACTCCACCCCTTCACAGCATGAACCAATGACCGAGCAAATGTACATCACGATGCATGTACAATACCCGCCACAATGTAGAATATTAAGACAATAAAGACGATAATTGAAAGTCTTTTCCACGGTTCTGTTGGGCCAGTACTTGATGTTCTTTCTCAAGGCATATCTTCTTAAAGGACCAGAAGCAGTTCTTATTCATGCTTGCCAGTTCCCAAAAGTTCAGCAGTGCACCGTAGGGTATCACGATGTTTCCTCACGGACACTGGAGCATGCTGGAGTGATGCTGCTCCTGCCTGTGAGCTTATAACCTCAAGGGGAGTAAAACAGATGTTTAATAGGTACAAGGAGGGGTAGGTCTGCCCTCCACGGTAAGATACAGGCCGTATTTTGGTCCTGAGTCAACACCTCTGCCTGTATTGGAGCACATCCTGGTCTTTGATACCACACCCTTTGGCCTGATATCTGTGGCTGAATCACTATATCAAGTACCAAAGGGGGGGTTCTAATTTGCCACACGGACATAATTAATGTCCCCTTTGAAATGAAAACAGGGGTGTCAACTACTACCTCTGCTGGCCATGCACCGATTACTGAAGGGTTTACCGATCCCCCAACCTCTAACAATCTCCCCCAAGGTGCAAGGAGACCACACCATTTTGGTCCTGCTTGCACCTTCCAAGGCCATTTTACCTTGTGTCTCCCAGGCTCTAGGTCCTCAGGAGCAGGGAGCAGAAGATTATTCATGGTGCCAACTTGTGGCTTGAGCGAGGTGTCCTTCCCTGTAATTTGTATCCTAAGTGGGGAGGCCCAAGTTGTCTGCAACATTCTTAAAGTGCTGGGTCTGCCATCTCTTGGTCTCTCATTCAAGTCTCGCAGGGTTTCATAGAGCCTCTTGGTCCACCCCTGCAAGGACTGTGAATCTGCCTTCAGAGCAGCCTTCAGGATCCCGTGTTATATCTTTCTATTAGGCCTGCTCCCGTTGGATTTATAGGGCAGGTGAAACCGCCATTCGATGTTGCTGTCTTCAGCCCACTTCTGCACAGTTGCACCCGTGAAATGTGTACCTTGGTCACTCTCAACGACCTCAGGAGTCCCATGTGATCCCATTAACCTAGTTAGAGCTTTGATGGTATAGGCTTGGTTTGCCTTTAGTACAGGATAGGCTTGCATTAATCCACTCGCTGTATCAACACAAGTCAGGGTATATCTGGCCCCCTCAGATCGAGGGAGGGGACCTATATAATCAATATGCCATCGCTGTAATGGGTTGTGTCCTCTAGCAAGATGGACCATAGTTTCCAGCAGAGGTCTTGGTCTCATTTGTGAACAAGCATCACAGTCCTGACATGCCTGGACAATATCTGGTAACTGTATGGGCAACCCCCATGCTTTAGGCGCTGCCCACATGGTTTTCTGTCCTGCCTGTCGTAATTTGCGATGCAACCAGTGGGCTATGTCTTCTGCTGATGTACTTCCTAACCATGGGACTCGAGCCAGCGTGTCAGCTTAATCATTGCCTGGTGACTGCAAGGGTTGATGTCCAGAGATGTGGTATGCTCGTACAGTTCTGTGCCTAACCACGTTCCATATATCAACCCACATATCTTTGCCCCAGATAGGTCGGGCATGGATCATCCAATCCTGAGTGGCCCACTGTGCTATCCAGAGCGTGAGCCTTCAATAGACTGCCCAACTATCCATGCAGATGTTCATTGCGCTGTTGCCAGGCTCTTGAGTTATCACCATCCACACAGTTCGTAGCTCAGCCCACTGGCTACTTTGTCCATCCCCTTCTTCGAACCATATAATTTCAGTTGAGGGATGGTATGCGACAGCTCGCTACCTACTTGGGTTCCCTCTGCTGGATCCATCTGTGTACCAGGCATCTTCTGGAATAGGGTATTTCCCCTCCTGTACAGCACTCTTCTCTGGACAAATAACCACTATTTCCTCAGGTGTCTCACTGTGATATGTGACCGGCCCAAGTATCTTTTGCAGTTCTTCTTTCAGTGGAGAAGATGACAGGCGGCTTCTCTGACTAAGATAGGCGACCCAGCATGCTACTGTTTGTGATTGGGCCACCCCAGTCTTAGGAATGTGGGTTAGGTCTTTTACCCACCCCTGAATCTGTAAAGTTGTTTTAACAATAACTTCTGCAGTCTGAGTTATTTGTTCTACCACCTGCAGTGCAGAATAGGTAGCCAATAACTGCTTTTCAACCATGCTGTATCTCTCGTCTGCTCCATGACAAATCTGTGACCAGAACCCAATTGGGATCCGAACAGAACTCCGGCACTGCCACAGCCCCCAGCCAAACCCTTCTTGGGTTACATGCACATCTAGTTCGGCTGGAAGGGTTGGATCAAATATACGCAGCGCCTGGGCCTGTTTAACAGCTATTTTTGCTTGCTGGAAGGCTTCTTGTTCCATTCTACCCCAATCCCCTGCTTGGCCTTTTTTTGTTAATCGGTATAAAGGTTTTAGCTGTTGTGCTAAGTGGGGTATAAAGGACCGCCAGTATCCTAATATACCTAAAAATTCCTGCAACTGCTTCGGTTTCGTGGGAACCGGGAATGCTTGGATTTTATCTATGATTGCACTGGGTAACACCTTAGTCTTACCTGACCAGACAACACCCAGGAATTTAACTGACAGCCCTGGTCCTTGTACTTTTTGAGGATTTATCCTTTTTCCTGTAAATAAATAATTAAGGATGGTACTGTCTTCTCTAATGCCTCGATCGAGTCAGACATTAGCATCAAATCATCGATGTAGTGGTACATTTTGACAGTAGATGGTTTGTTCCAATTTGCCAAGTCACGCACTACCAAGTTATGACAAAAAGTACGTGAATGCACGTATCCCTGAGGTAGGACTTGAAAAGTCCACTGCCTGCCCTCCCATGTGAATGCAAACTGGTCCTGAGATTCCTTAGCAGTTGGAATGCTGAAAAATGCATTTGCTAGATCCAGAACACAGTGGTATGTTTCTATTTCTCTACTTAATGTATCCATGAGGGAGGCGATGTTGGGTACGGCCGCATGGATTGGCAGCGTGACTTTATTTAGTTCTCTGTAGTCTACTGTCATCTGCCATGTACCATCTGACTTCCTGACTAGCCATATGGGGGAGTTGTATGGGCTGTGTGCAGGTCTAATGATCCCTACTCTCTCCAGCTCCTGCACAGTCTTGGTAATTTCTTCTTGCCCACCCAGGAGTCTATACTGCTTTGTATTTGTGATCTGGCGTGGTTGTGGCAAACAAACAGGTTCAATTTTTGCATGGCCCCTTATAATTGCCTGCACCGCCCGGACACTAATATATCTTTCTTTTAATCTGAACTCTCTCACAGTGATTTGGAGAGTCAGACCTGACAGGATGTCTATCCCCAGTACGTACTCTGGAATTGGGGCAATAGACACCTTGTACTCCCAGGGTAGTAGACGCCCAACCCCCATTTTCAACCATGTTTGGGTTACGGGGATCATCTGCCCCCCAAACCCACCTATCATTGCCTTAGTGCCTGAAAATTGGATTGGGTCACCATATATAACTAATGTTTCTGCCCCAGTATCTACTAGTGCCATAACCCACTGCACATTTTTTCGGGACCAATGAACCTTTAGTTCAACGTAGGGTCTCCTGTCCCCTCTAGAGACCCTAGTCTTGGGGAATTTTGGCTCCTCTGCCATGCCATCAGCTCTGCAATCCCTAAGTCTTTTTCCTCTGATGGCTCAACTGCGGCTGCCCGGGCCACCTGAGGAGGTTTACGTTTTTTCGATGGGACTATGAAGTCTTCTAGATTCCATGTGTTTTGTGGAATTTGTTCTATGAGTCTAACTCCTTCCCTTTTAGGGGAGCGTTGGAATCTCTGACTGTTTGGTAACTGTTTCCATAGCTGTAATAAGACCTGATTAGGCTGTCCATCAATCTTTTGAAATTGAACTCCCACTTTAATCAGCTCATTGAACATTTGTTTTCTTGAGACCCTGATGGGTCCAGATTGAATTACCTTAGGGGCAGGTCTCCTAGGTCGTGGTGGTGGATGGATCTCCAACTTTTCCAGCACATTCAGACATTGCACCTTGCCCGTAGATGCTCTGTCTCCCCCAGATCTGCCACCAATTGGGTGGCCTGTTGTATTATGGCCTCTGAGGCCAGTAGGGGATTCAGTATGGATACCAATGTACCATACTGATGTGGTGGAGCTTGCTGCAGGATGAGGTCCCTCATTCCTGCTGAAAATCTCATCATGTCCGGGCTCTCAAAATCCTCCTCATAGATTGCCTCCCTCATGCCTAATTCTCGAATGTAATTTTGCAAGTCCTCCATAGAGGACCATAGGCCGGTATTTAATGGTATATCACTCTTATTTGTCCATGTTACACAGCATGCAGCCATTAACCAGTTAAGCAATGAATGATTTTCTTCATTATGTTGGACGGCTGCATATAGTCTTTGCCTGAGGGCAGGATGAGTGGTAATGGATGCCAGTTTTGAAATTTCTGGTCCATTCACCACAAC
>JACDJE010000772.1:27143-64589 GCA_016647715.1 Pavo muticus
ACAGCAGCCGAGGTGGAGGATCCCACAACGGTGTTCTGCGGGAAGGAGCTGAGGATGGGTCCGGGCAGGGTCACCACCACGGGAGAGGGCTCGATGACGATGGTGGAGTTCTGGCACTGCCTGACACAGGGCTCATTGCAGCTGCTGGCCAGAGGGGTCGGGCCACAGGGCCGGCATGGCACACACTGGGAGTAGCAGGACATGTCTTGGGACTGCAGGTATACCTACAAGAGAGGGATAGAAGGAAGTAGAGCACAACGGTATGAGAGGGACAGCCTGGGTAGCCTCTCACAGAGGAGCCAAGACAACTGCTAAGGCTGGAGGAGAAGGCTGAGAAAGGAGGTCACATCCCTTTGTTGTGTCAGGGCCCCACAAAGAGCTGTCTGACCCAGAGAGTCTCTCTTTGAGTGTATAAATCTAACACCATGTAAGCTGTGTCCCACGGACTGTATGAGCAGACATCATCTCCTCTGTGGTTTCCCATAGCATGGAGCTCCACTATCTGATAATATTTCTGTTGAGGCAAGAGTAGAAGAGAGGGCTTCACGCTTACCTGATTCCCAACAAGGAGAAGGCGCGAGAAGTGGATGGCAGAGTTGGGAACTGGGCTGCCTTTTATACTGGTCCTTCGTCGCTGCAGGTCCAGAGGCACTGTTGATATAGGCCATAATTTTCTGACTAGCTAACCTTGAATTCAAGCTATCCCTTCTCATTATATGGACGGGTTTTTGGTTTCCTGCAGTGTTACCTTTTCATTTGGAGTTTTATGACGTTCCCCTTTCTCTAATGAAGAATTCTTTTAAGTGCTGTAATTAAAGGCTCAAAGATGTATAGGGCAGAATTGCATTGGTGAGGCTGATGCCTCAGCTCCAGTGGTGATCAGGTCTGGAGGAGGCAAGTGAAGTCAGCCTGGTTCAGTGCAGTGGGGCAGTCATGGTTTTACAATTTTTGTTATCAGTATTCCATATCATAACATCTTGAAGTGCACTGCAATTTAAAGAGTTAATTCCGTATTTCCATTGGTTGTTGATAGTTCTGTTACCTGTCTCAGAAGAGAAGAATGAACCACAGCTCCCAGAAGACTTCACTGTTCCATTTCCATTTTTCTGTTCAGAAGACAAAACTGCCTGGGAGTGACTCCCAGGACAATTTCTTTTTTGCTGCACCAAACAGGGGTGCAAAAAAACAAGAGTAGGTCTGTCTAGAATCTTTGTAGGTCTAGCTAGAAGAAATCTTTGAGGAAAAGGGATTATAAACAGAATTGTTATTAAAAGGATGTCTGGAGGTCCCTTCCAACCCCTATGATTCTGTGATTCTGTGATGTAGAATAGAGTAATGTTAGACACTGGACATATTGTCAGAGAAGCCACGGTAGACGCTTCCACTCGACTGCAACCATCCAACCCACTCCTTCTCTACTGAGTGCACCATCTATCAAATCCACATCTCTCCATCCCTCCAGAAGATGAAAGTCCCCCTTCATGTCCTCACCGTATCCCCTGACAACAAAGTTTGTCTTTCTTCCTTGGATACATGAGACTACCACAAAAAGGATCATGTGGAGGCTAAGGTTGGGATGCAGACAACTATAAGGACTCTGAAGAGAGAAATGATCTCACTTTGAGAGAACCCTGTCAGTGCAGGCAGTAACCAGGAGCTGACAGAAGTTTGTGCCCATCATCTATTGCAGACATTCCACAAAAAACCTATCTGCCTGACCCACAGAGGGAGAACAGAGGCTTTTGCGGTCTTCAGGTCTAGAAGCACAGAAGAAAGGGAAGAGAGAAGAGAGAACAGAAGACAGAGAAATTAGGCTTTAGTCATGTTTTCAGTGAGCCCTAGCTGCCCTGCTATTAGAAGAGAGCACTGGGCATTCAACCTCTCTGACATCCATGGCCACAATCTCAGTCCTCAGTTCAGCATATCTTCAAGGTTCAGAGGGGACCTGGCCTGGGCTCTCCTCAGTGGCTTTAGCACAGCAGGAAACCATCAGCTGCAGTAGCATCTGGCAATGCAGTTGAGTTCAGTGTACCCGGAACTGATGGGGACTCCATCACTGCTGAGGATGCTGCAACAGCAGCAGAGTTGGAGGATCTCACAGCAGTGTTCTGCAGGAAGGAGCAGTGGAAAGGGTCAGACAGGACCACTATCACAGGAGGGGACACAGTCATGACAGTGGAGTTCTGGCACTGTCTCACTGCAGCTTTTGACAAACAGGGCCAGGCACAAGGCCAGCATGGCAGGCACTCAGCATGGCAGGCACTGGTTATAGCAGGACATGGATCGGTGCTGAAGTTGTGCATGTGAGAGACACTGAGGAGAAATCAGAGCACAGGGACATGTGAGGAGCAGTCCATGAAACTCCCAGGAGCACAGCAATGAGCCATTTTGGTTGGCTGGTAGAATCACAGAATCACAGAATTGTAGCAAATGGAAGAAACATCTGGACATCACCTAGTCCAACTGCCATGCTAAAGCACATTCCCTAGATCAGGGTGAACAGGAAAGCATCCAAGTGGGTTTTCAATATCTGCTGAGAAGGAGATTACAAAGCTCTCTGGGCAGCTGGTTCCAATGCTTTGCTCATTCACGCTCAAAGAAAAGAAGTTCTTTCCCATGTTCAGATGGAGATTCCTGTGTATGAGTTTGTGCCTGTTCTCACACTGGGCACGACTGAAAAATCCTGGCCCCATCCTCTTGACACCTGCCCATTCAATATTTATAAGCATTGATATGATCCCCTCTATTCAGCTCCTCCAAGCTAAAAAATCCCTGGACTCTCAGCCTTTCATCCAAAGGAAGATGCTTATGGCCCTAGAAAAATGAACAAAGGGGTAAAAGATTGTCTTCACTTTATCCATGTGTGATGTGAAAAGGCTGGCCAGATTCAACAAGGCTGCTGTCTCTCTCTTGGTGGAAAATCCATCTCAGCCAAGCCCTACACAGACAGGATCAGAAAAGGATGTGGGAGAAAGGCTTGAGACTCGTGTGGATACAAAGGAGAAATAGGTGAGAGATGTTAATTAGAGGGTAAAGGAATCAGGCTGCATTTAATGGAGACCCTGAACTGCCCCAGGCCCAGGCACAGCCTTCATGGAAGTGACAATTGTCTAAGGTACTGGTGATGCATGGAAAACAGGCAATGACATGAGCTGTGTGGCTGCTTCCTTTAATGCTGCTTGTTCATTTCCTGGCTTATGCCACACCCATTCCCTCATGGAGGCTTCTACTGAGTTCTGGGATTGAAAGACCCCAGTACTTCTGGGCCAGGAATGAGTCAGTTATGGCAGAGGACTCAGCTCAAAGTGCTGAGATGGATTTATCTCAGGCAAGTGATGCTGGCTTTGGGCTACCCTCCATTCATATTTGCCATGTCTTCCTTTTTTTTCTCCATCCCAACTCGCTCCAGTTGTCTCAAGTGTTTGGATGCTGAGGCAGGTGGGCTGGACTGCTGGGTTTCAATTCTCTTCCTCATCCCACTGCCTTGTGGTGAAATTGCATGACCTCCTTGGGATCCTCTCAGTGGGCTGCCCCTGCACATTTACAAACTGTGCAGGCAGCTCATCTGGAGCCTTGTCCTGCTCAGAGCACTGCATCCTTGCCCTGACAGAAAAGTCCCCCAGTGTCTCCTCAGTCAGCTCCCCACGGCCTCAGCCCCTGCCTCTCCAGCTGTGTGTGTGCATGGGCATGAGTGATGAGTGCACACATGTACCTGCAGTGTGTGTGAGCTTTTGTTTCCATGTGTGGCTGTGCTTTTGTGAGTGAATTGATGTAGCCTTTATTTTCAGAGGGCTGTTTGTCAGAGGATGCAGCAACTGAGAGAGAAGGGAATACCCAGAGAGACCAGTAGGAGGGATGTGATGACTGCATCTGAGGGCAACAGCTTCAACAAAACTGCACTGATGCAGAAAACGTAGAGTCATGACAAAAGAGAGTGGGACATCAGTGATCAAACTGATTCTTTTGGGCTTAAACTGAACATCCCAGGTAGCACATGGTTCTGTTTGTCATTACCTTTCCCATGCCCTGCCTGATCTTGATTGGAATGGCCTCTCCTTTGTCACTGTGTGAAGTGAATTGCACCTGAGGATCCCAGTCTATATCTTCCTTAGCAAGTTCATCTTCATGCCGATCTGGTATACCACTGTTCCCAAAATGGGAGAATTTCTGTGTCATCAGGAGAAGTTTTAGTGTTTCCAGGTGAGAGGCAGTCAGGGTGTGCTTTGATTCCATGATTCCCCGCATTTCACAGACGATGAGATGATCTGTGGACACTGTGTTTATTTTAACAAAAAAATAAATAAATAAATAAGGACCAGGATTGGCCTGGCTGAAGGTGTGACTGCAGGTTTCTAAGTGGAAAACAGCAGGAAAGGCAAGGCACAAGAACCTGTGGATTCTCTCATCTTGGGAACAACTGGGTCAAGCAAGACACTATGCTGAAGAGTGCTGTGGTTGGGACACTCTCACATGCAACACTGTCCAAATCCATCCCTACCATCATCCCCGAAATACAACCTCACCAGAGACCTCCCAGCAGCAGCCCTTCCACACTGTTGAGGCTTGGCTGAAGTGAAGGAGAGCTGATTGCAGGTGCACATAGCCTGGGGAATGGAGGGGAATTCCAGTATCAATTTACATCTCCCCACAGGGAGAAACACACACTTGTCTGCTATGCTTTGAAAATCTTTCCCTTAAAGAACATGCCTAGACAAAATGGTCTAGCAGTTGCCACATTTAACCTTTCCCAGAGGAAGGTACATTACATGTACTTGTTTTTATTATTCACAGAGAACCACTGCTATGTCCAGTTAGCTTTTGCCACTGTTGTTGGATGCAGTAGAAGCCACCCTTCTTCCACAAATGCAGGGAAAGACACACTGAAGGATGCAGCAAATGTTTAACGCATTTGAAAAAGGAAATAAAATCACTCCAAGAGTGGTCACCAAGTGTGGGGAGCAGCAGGAACAGACAAGAATCATTCCAATGGCAGCGTTGCCACAGGGACCTCATTTCCTGACCATGAATTGTAGAGAGGCAAGCAGGTCAATTGAGGCTGGTTTTGAGAGGTTCTAACAGAGATCTCTGAGGGGAAAAGACAACGGTATTTTCTGGGAAGCTCCACTTCAATGCAAATCATTGTAGATACTGACAGCACATTGTTTTCCTCTGCTGCTCAATTCATTTCCAGCTTCATGCAATGATCAGTCCTTGCTGAAGGCACCCTATGAGTGGCTGAAAGAGAGACTCAAGCAATTTACAGGCAATACAAATCCATTTGGGCAAAAGATTCAGCTCCTGCACTGGAAGAATCCTGCAAAGTGAAATTATGTCAGCCTGGGTCACTCCTTAGGGGCTTCTTGGGGCCCTTCTGGCAAGAAGTGGCCCAGCTCCTGGGTGTGACCTTATCCCACCTCACACTGCTCTCAGGAAAATTCTGCTGGCCTCTTTTGCCTCCTCCTGTTTTGCCCCGGGGATGAGAGCATGGGGGCAGAAATTGTGCAGGATCCTTTCCAGATCCCCAAAGAAAGGCACACCAATAAAGTGTGAAAGTAAGTGTTGGATCTATTAAGACACAATGGGAAGAGGTCTAGCGACAGCAAAATCATCCCAACACTCTTCTGGTGCTGGGAACCCCATCTTTCTTCAGCATCAGACAGAACCAGTGGATTTACCCAAGTCAAACTGTGCAGACCCTTTCCATAGAGAGCTCTATCTTCTCCTCATATGATGGAATTCTTTTCCTGACATGATACCCTCCAGCACACGGAGCACAGCTGGGCATGGTGCACTCCAGCTGATTCCATTACTGCTGGTCCTCAGGGATAAGGGAAGGTGTTCTCATTTCATAAATGCAAGGCACAGAAGAGCAGACTTGTCTAATCAAAGATGCAGGGAACAACACATTAGCTGTATTCCATTCATTCCTTCCTACAGTGTTTCAGAGGAAATGTCTTCAGACGCCATTGTTAAAGGACACGAAGGACGACATAGTAATTAGCAGCAGCCAGCCTGGTTATACACAGGGTATTTCATGCCTGAGCAACCTCATTGCATCCTGTACAAGACTGAAAAAGTGAGGACAGTGAATGTTATATGCTTAGATTTTGGTGAGACAGTTTGACTGCCTGTTGTATAGTCCCCTCACAACCAAATGGGTGAGTTATGGCAAGGGTAAGTGTACAGTGATGTAGGTGGAAAACTGAATGATCCGCTGGGCTCTAACTGTTGTGGCTGCTATTCAGAGTACAGCTGGGGACAGGTATCTATAAAGGGTTCTCTCAGGGATCAGTGCTGCTGATCCCTACCAGTAGTCATTCATTTTCCATTAATGCTCTCCATGACTGGATGAAGTGCACTCTAAGTATGTGTGTGGAGGACCCCTGACTGGGAAGAGCTGTCAGGACCTCATGAAACAGGATGAGAGAAAAGGGGAGCCAACCAGAAAGCATACACAGACAGACACTCAAGGAGTACATGAAAATGATGGGAAGAAATAAGTCTCACATTCACACCAGCTGATGAGGTATCAAGAAATCACGGGACCACTTCCAGGAAGACAAACTTGGCCTTTGAAAATGATGCAGCTGTGAATCAGGACACGGACAGTGATTGGTGAGAGACAGACCTATACTATCTGATGTTGGGATATACAGGGAAAGGGGTGAACATATGAGGAGAGACAGAGTGGCATGCAGCAGGGGCCCCTCAGATCTGGTTGAGCCATGTGATTGATCCCCATAGTCTGTCCTGTCCTCTTATGAATCGTCTCTTAACTCTGCACCATCTCACTCTGTCCTGTGCACACTGGATGGACAAATTAGCAGTTACTGGGGAGAGTGGCATGAGTGGTTTTGGTGCCAAACAGTGGAGTCAGACTGGGGCTGAAGATGTCCCTGGCATGTTCTGTGTGCTGCTACAAGAAGAGGGGCCCATGATTCTCTACTGAAACAGGGGTGGGTCTTGAACCCCAACCAACTGTGGCAGGGGTAGGTTTTATCCCCATAACCACCCGGGTGTACTGCCAATGGTGAAGGAGATGTGGCATGTAGCACGAGCAGCTGGAGTAGATTCAATGCTCACAGGACGTGAGTGGGCTGATGGGGGTGGGGATGGATTGTCTGAATCCTCCCGAAACGGGATTTTACGGTGTGGATGTCTCTGAGATCCGGGCTCAGCTCTGGATCCGGTTGAACCTGTCAGGGACTCTAACCGAGCCTCCGGGCTCCTTCTCGGCTTCTCCCACACATTCAAAGCCTGATGCTCCACACTCACAGCCGCCCGTCCGGCGCCGCTGCTGGCCTCTATTGGGCTCCTCGAGCGGCGACATCAGCACCACGGGCAGCAGCAGCCTGCGGGACCCGGGGCTCGGGGAGCTCTCGGGGTGCCGCGTTCCGGGCAGGAGCACACGACCCGTTCCCGCTGCCAGGTGTCGGATCTGCGGCAGGGCCAGGCACAGCGGGGGGAACAGGGCTCGGCCGCGTCGCACTCGCCGACCAGTCCCGCATCTCTGTGTTCCCGCCTGCCCGTGTCGCTGGGGAGATTGCAGGCGGGCAGCTGCTTTCCCCTGTGCGGAAGGACCTTTGGCAGCCGTTCCTCAGCTCTCCGCCTACACCGCAGTGCCCGGGCTACGCTGCCGGACACGCAGAGCACAAACCCCGCTAGAGCACAGAGGCGCCCAGGAATCCCAGCCCGCAGCAACCTCGAGTGACGCCGGCGCGGGGCGCAGCCCCAGGGCGGAGCTGGCGGCGGCGGCGGGGAGGAGGTGCCGCGGGCGGTGCAGAGGCGGGGCTGGCGGGGCAGCGCGGTGCGGGAGGCAGAGCGGCGGAATGCGGCAGTGCCAGGCCTCGGGGCTGGCGGGGGTGGCCGCGGTGTTCCTGGGTGCGCGGGGCTTCTTTCCGACGTGATGCCCCTCTCTTTCTTCCCCGCTGCGTTCAGCCCGGCTGCTTTCAGCGAGCTCAGTTCACCGTTCCGTCTTCTGGACTTTCTCCCTGCTCTCCTTTAAATATCCCTTCCCTCACTGCTGCTTGTTTCAAGGCCTCATTCCTGTCTCCTCCTGGGTTGGACTCTCCTTCCAAATATCCGAGATCTGTTTTGACTGCAGAAGACTTTCTGACTTCTCAGAAAGGTTCCTCTCCTCTGTCAACTATTTTTCTTCTCTCTCCTCTGCATAACATCTNGATTTTCTTCATTATGTTGGACGGCTGCATATAGTCTTTGCCTGAGGGCAGGATGAGTGGTAATGGATGCCAGTTTTGAAATTTCTGGTCCATTCACCACAACGCTTTCTGCCCCCATGTCATATAATCGGAGCAGCCATGCTGGCACGCTCTCTCTCGGTTTTTGTCTAAACCGCTGTACTAAATCCATCAATTCACCTGCCGTATATGGGTGAGCTGTTACATGTAGCGTGCTCTGGGCAGGGGGCCACTGGTCAGGGCGCACCCCAGCTGGTCCGACCTTTTAGTGCTTTCATTTACAGAGTCCAGTTTCTGTGGATTCTCTTGTACAGGGTCCCCAGTAATTACTAGAGAGATATTCCAGATTTTTTGTAGGGGCATGATAGGATTATGTTTTTTCCCCCTCAAAACTGTGATCTGTCTTTCTAGTTCTTCAATATGATCATGCAGTAGTTGATTTTCATCAGCGAGAGCTGCTTCAGTTATATTTAGCCAGTTCAAGGCCATCAGCAGTGGTCACACGAACGTGGAAGCAGCTAACTGTCATTCTCGAGTAGTAAGCACGTTTTTGTTAAGACTATTGAAGTACTCAGGTAGGCGGGCCGGGGACTCCTGGACATTTCCTTCATCCCACAGCAGGCCCCATGTTTCAATGATACAAGCAATCCCATGATATGGGGATTCTACGAATCCCAGGATGCGCCTTGGCAAAACTTCACTCATAGGGCTAGTCTTTCTGCGTGCAAACCGTCCCATGATATTGTTCAAAAATGCCATGGTAATCACTTTAGGAGGCTTATAATTGGGTACCTTTAAAGATATTTGACTGCCTGGCTCGCCAAAATGTAGCACAAATGAAGGCAAAAGCCTTTATTTGAGAAATAGGTGTTATAGGGAAAGATAGGAAAGAGGAATTAACTCACCCCTCCTGGCAACAGTCCAGAGAAAAGGACAAGCTAAGGAATGTGACCCTCCCCTGTTCGTACTGTCCCACTGCAGGAGGAGAAGGGTGGGGGAAAAGGGGGACCGCGCAGACTCAGATTGCATGGGAAGTATCGCGGAGTCAGAAAGGGGGCTCTAACCCCTCCGCCTGTTCCAGGCACTCACAATCTCACATAGCTCACCCATTGGTTCAGGCTATGACCTTGGAATTCCACTACAACATCCCACACAATTGCATCTCTTTATACAAGCAGAGCAGAGGTTGTGTTGTCCCTTTAAATAACCTTTGGGCTTAGCTATGGGCAGAAACACTGCAACAAAGTGGCCGACCTTGTTCTGCCATAGTCAGAGAGATCTCCAGCTGCAAGGAACCATGCACAAGAAAGCAGCCTCTGCAGTGTGTCTCAACCTCCCATTCTTCTGGCAATGAAGAAGGGTCTCCATACACATTCATCTCCTACAAAAAAGGAGCAAAGCCATTCTCCCTAGACAGTTCTGGAGGCCATACATGGTGGAAAGAAAAATCAAAAGCTCAAACGAGATGCAAAAATCTTTAATGAATGTTTATAGAGGAAAATGAAATCACACTGAGCAGAGGCTCAACAGTGCAGGATTCATCCAATCCCAAGTCCGAGCTCATGCAAGGCTTGTGCCTGCCATTTTGGAAGGGAACGGGATGGTTCTGAGGAGCCTCATAGCCCATACAAGATGAAGGGAGGAAAAAAAAAAAAAAAAAAAGAAAAGAAAATTGGAGAGAAAGGGTTTGGCAGAGGGAAAGAAGAGACATGAGCCATGTTCTCAGAAAGCCCAGGATTGCCCCTTCCTCTCAGCATTTCCTAGAGTAGCCGAGTAGGGTCAGGAATTCTTAAGGCAGGGGCTTGAGGATTCCTTCTTGATCCAGCACTGTGTTCGTGGTTCATGGAAGAATTCCTCCAGGACCACGGGCAGCGGCTCTAGCAGGGCGGGCACCTTCTGCCACAGTAGCGGCTGCCGAAGCCGGACAAGTCAAAGCCCCCCGAGGTGATGGGCACGCCCTCAGAGCTGAGGATGCTGCCAACAGCAGCCGAGGTGGAGGATCCCACAACGGTGTTCTGCGGGAAGGAGCTGAGGATGGGTCCGGGCAGGGTCACCACCACGGGAGAGGGCTCGATGACGATGGTGGAGTTCTGGCACTGCCTGACACAGGGCTCATTGCAGCTGCTGGCCAGAGGNTCCTTCCAAATATCCGAGATCTGTTTTGACTGCAGAAGACTTTCTGACTTCTCAGAAAGGTTCCTCTCCTCTGTCAACTATTTTTCTTCTCTCTCCTCTGCATAACATCTTTTGATGAGTAAAGGGATTTTCTGACTTTGCTTTTTTTTTTTTTCTTCTTCTCAGCAGTGGCTGTGAGCAGAGCCCAGGTGCAGCAGGAGCCATCGGCAGAGACCAGCGAGGGCACCGGCATCAACATCACCTGCTTACACCGCACTATACAAGCTAGCTACACCCACTGGTACCGTCAGCTCCCGGGCCGAGGTCCCGCATTCCTCGTCAGAGCCGTTAAAGGCTCCAAGGAGGTGCCGGACCCGGTAGGGCAGCTGTGGGTGTCGGCAGACCGCCGCTCCAGCGCCCTGTGGCTCGCCCGGCCCCGGCTCGGGGACGCGGCGGTGTATTACTGCGCGTTGGTCGCACGGGGAGAGGAGCCGGGGCTGCGGCCGGGCACGAATCTGTTTGGGCGGGGCGGGGGCACAAGTGCCGTCCGGGCCCGCAGGGGGCGCTGCCGATCCTCCCTCCCTTCCCCACCCGAGCTGCCATTGCTGACATGGAACACGTCCCTCGCACTGCTCGGCATCGAATGCAGTAAGGCGTTCCAGCTGCACACCTTCATGAGCACGGCATGTCGAGGTCACAGACACCTTCAAGCGGTCCCCACTGTGGCTACTCTTTAAAACCACTTGATCTTGTGACAGGATTCAGGGCCTCTGGAAGTGAGGTGTAGATTCAGCAGAGGCCACTCTTAGGTGTGTTGGCTGTGAGGGCTACTGGCTTATGCTGGCTGTGGATCAAGTCCCTTCTCAGTTCAAAGGGAAGTACAATTAAAAGGGAAAGTGATAAAGCACAGAATCACCCCAGACTGTAAACAAAAAGGAAGACAGTGAGGGAGACCAGAACTCTTCAGCCCTAACTGATGGGCCATTAGGGAACCACAGCTGTTAGATTAGAAGAGAGTGACTGAGCTTTGTGAGTGACAAGTGACAAGATGAAAAGGAAGATGAGGAATGCTCTTGAGGGACTCATGGCGCTATGCACTCATTTTTAAGGAGTATTTAGAGAAAGGTCAAAGGTGTCACAAAATGTGACCACCACAGCCTATCCTGTCTTCTTAAGTCTTGACTTGTCTGTGCAGCATTGAAACTGTGCTCTCTTTCTCATGTGGGAGCACCCCAAGGCCTAGGCCAGTAGAAGCAGAGACTGGTGTGTGGGAGAGATCTGGGTGCCAGCGGCTAAAACAACATCCACAGCACATCAGGATTAAACCTGGGAGGAAAGTGTTTTAGATTCTGGGACAGAGGTGGGTAAGGAAACACAAAGCCTGAGAGTGGAGGTTTGGCAGGCTGAGATCCCATGGTAATATCTGAGGGATCCTGATAGCTACAGACCTATCTGTCTCACCTCAGTATCCAGGAAGGTTATGGAACGGATAATATTGGGAGCCATCACGGACCAATTAAAGGTCAACCAGGGGATCAGGCCCAGTCAGCATGGGTTTACGAATGATAGATCCTGTCTGACAAACCTGATTTCATTGTATGACAAGGTGACCCGCTTAGTGGATGAAGGTAAGGCTGTCGATGTGGTCTAGCTGGACTTCAGTAGGGCCTTTGACACTGTCCCCCACAGCATCCTCATGGAGAAGCTGGCTGCTAACAGTTTGGATGGGCGTATGCTCCGCTGGGTGAAACACTGGCTGGATGGCCGGGCCCAAAGAATTGTGGTCAGTGGAGTTAAATCCAATTGGTGGCCAGTCACAAGTGGTGTCCCCTAGGGCTCAGAACTGGGGCCTCTTCTGTTTAACATCTTTATTAATGGTCTTGATGAGGGGATTGAGTGCACCATCAGTAAGTTCACAGACGACACCAAGTTGGGAGGAAGTGTTGATCTGCCAGAGGGGAGAAGGGCACTACAGAGGGACCTGGATGGACCAAGGATAAACTCGATGGGCCAAGGTTAACTGTATGCGTTTCAATCAGGCCAAGTGTTGGGTCCTGCATTTTGGTCACAACAACCTCAGGCAACCCTACAGGCTTGGGGAGGAGTGGCTGGAAAGCTGCCTGATGGAAAGGGACCTTGGTGTACTGATGGACAGTCGGCTGAATATGAACCAGCAGTGTGCCAGGGTGGCCAAGAAGGCCAATGGCCTCCTGGCTTGGATCAGGAATGGTGTGGTTAGCAGGACAAGGGAAGTAATCCTGCCCCTGTACTCAGCATTGGTGAGGCCTCATCTCAAGTACTGTGTTCAGTTTTGGGCACCTCAGTACAGAAAGGACATGGAGGTGCTGGAGCAGGTCCAAAGAAGGGCAACAAGGCTTGTGAAGGACTTGGAGAATATGGCCTACAAGGAGAGACTGAAGGAACTGGGGCTGTTTAGTCTGGGGAAAAGGACGCTGAGGGGAGATCTTATTGCTCTCTTCCAATATCTGAAAGGTGCTTACAGTGAGAGTGGGGATGGTCTCTTCTCACTGGTGACAGGTGACAGGACGAGGGGAAATGGCCTCAAGTTGCACCAGGGTAAGTTTAGGTTGGATATCAGGAAACACTTCTTTACAGAAAGGGTTGTTAAGCACTGGAATAGGCTCCCCGGGGAGGTGGTTGAGTCACCATGCCTGGATGTGTTTAAAACCCATTTGGATGTGGTGCTCAGGGACATGATTTAGCGAAGGGTAGTTAGAGTTAGGGTAGTCTGGTTAGGTTGCGGTTGGAATTAATGATCTTGAAGGTCTTTTCCAACCTGAGTGATTCTATGATTCTATGATTCTATCAGCATGAGTGTAGGGATGTGTGTGAGAGGAGTGGGTGACTGCGCACATCTGTTGGTCAGAAAACAGCAGGCTGGCCGATCCTGAGCAAAGGAGGAGACCCACATGCTGGGTAAGAGAAGCCAGGCTCCAGGCTGAGGTACCGGATGTGCTGAGGGCCCATGCTCACATTAATGGGCTGTGTGATTGTGGGAGTGCTTGTGAATCTAATGGGTGAAGGTGTGTGCTTCCACTGGGGAACTGCAATCCTGATTAGCCAGAGGAGGAACAGCGCTTGGCTCTGTGCTTAGGGCTTATAAGAGAAAGGGTGTTGTTACCTGTGGGTGTTGCTGCTGGCAGTGAGTGCCCTGCCTGTGGAGCCAGCAGAGTCATTTCCGGCAGCTCTGTCATCTGGGGGCTGGGAGGTGGTTTTCTGCCTCTTTCTCACTCAGCCAACAGGAGGGTCAGTCTCAGCATGCACCGCAGCTCTCTCATCCTCACTGCCTTCCTGGGACAACTGCTGGGTAAGTGCTGGCTTTTAATCAAGGCATCCATCTTCTCCCCAGGAAGCGCTCCCCAGCCTCACCAGGGCTTTGTGGCAAACAGCTCCTGAGTAACAATAAACCTTGGGCAAACAGTGACTGACTGTTGTGACTTTGCACCAGTTCTCCCAAGATACTGCTGCTGTTGGAAATGAAGAGGGAAGATGGAGAAGAGAGACCACGGGACCCTCTCCTGCTTTTCTTTTCCCTTCTCTCTCCTTATCTCTGCCTTTCTTTTCTGACCCACCTGCTGCCTCCCCCAGAGATTGCAGCCATCTCTGCAGTCCCGCCTTTCAGCCTTTCCCACAGAGAGAAGCAGATCCTGTCATAGTCACAGCAGCGTTGTGACTATATTTTCAGTGTTGTGATATCTCATCAGCATTAAGCGGATGCTGCCTGATGCATACTGCCCAAGGTCTCCAGTTTTCTCCTGGTTGTCTGCACAGCCAGAGACTGCAAGTTGTCACCCTTCAGCTTAGCTTAGAGTATTCTGAGGGAGACCTCCAGTGTGACAGGGATGGAGAAGCAGGATGCATCTGTTCCCAATAGCTCCGTGTGTCTCTCACACTGCAGAGCCATGACAGGCTGTTCCCTGTTCCTCTCAGCAGGGCACAGCACAGGATCTGATCTGGCCTACAAGATCAGAGCTCCTTCCAAAACCACCTTGCTATGCCCAGGAATCAACACCTTTCTGTAGGACAAAGGACAGGAAGCCTTCTCTCCCACTGTTTTGTATCCACTCTGTGTTGGCAGCCTGGAGCCTTCCCTGCAGAGCTGCTCACCTTTGCTTTCTTCTTCCAGATGCTGTGGGGCAGACCATTGTCAGCCAGCAAGAAGGACAGGTCACAGTGGAAGAGACAAACACCTTCCACACCACCTGCACATACCAGACCTACAGCTTTAATGGCTTGTATTGGTACCAGCAGAAGAAAGGCCAAGCCCCCCAGCTGGTCACATATCAGGCAGCAGCAGGCACCAAGCACAACGGCCGTTTCACCACGTGGCTGAACACCACCGGGAAATACAGCCTCCTGCGGCTGGCAGAAGTCCAGCTGTCTGACAGCGCCTTGTACCTCTGTGCTGTGCAGGACACCCTGGTGCAGGGAGCTTCCTTGGCCGTGCAAAAAGCCCAGGGAAGGAGGGGGTGTGTCTGTGCAAGGCGCAGCTGTGCGGAAGGGGCCCTCAGCTCTCCCGTGGCAGCGCTGCTTCCCCTGTGCACACAGAGGTCTGCAGGTCAACATCCTCTTCCAGAAGGGACCGATGTCTCTGTCTTGAGAGGAAAGAAAAGTGATGAAAGAGACCCTGATCTGGAACTTCTCTCCATGTACATTCCTGGACAACCCAGTTTTTCCATGGGCAGTGCAGAGAACACAAGCTGCATTGTGATTTGTGTGCTCTGCTGTGCACTGAGTGCTTTAAGCAGCTGGTCTGAAACTCACCTGAGCTTTGCAGTCCCATGCAGAGTTCTTCTTTATTCTGTGTCTTCTGCCCAAATTCCCAACAGGGTGGACATTCCCAGAGTGTTCTTTTCTGGAGAACGCATTGTTGCTGTTACACTGCTTCCTTCCCTGGGCTCCATGTGGAAATCTCAGAGTTGGGAGGAGTACAGGAGATGATTCCCGGTTTTCTAGTATTAGTTCTTCCACATGAATGCTTTCCACATGATGGAAGACTCCCATGAGTCCTCACCTTATCTGCAGTCCAGGGATGCCCTTCATTCCTATCAACTTGAGACCACTTTGAAAAGGATCACATTGAGGCTGAGGCTGGGATGCAGGTACCATTAGTGACTCTGAAGAGGGAAATGAGTTTTCTTCCACAGGGAACTGTTGTGCAGGCAGCACCAGAGCTGTCAAAATCTGTGCCCATCACCCATGGTGAAGATCCTGTAGGACATCCATCTGTTGGTCCCATATCACCCAGGTTGGCTATGGGGAATTATACACCCAGAAGAAGGGAATACAAGGGAAAGAGAGGAAAGAGTAGAAGATGAGGAACATAGCATTGAGCATGGGCGGCACTTTCTGCCATAGTAGTGTCTGGAAATTCAGTAGAGATCAAAGCACCCAGAGGTGATGGAGACTCCATCATGGCTGAGGATGCTGTCAATCACAGCAGAGGTGAAGGATCCTACAATGGTGTTCTGCAGGTAAGAACTGAGGGTGAGGCCAAGTAGGGCCAGTGTCATGGGAAGGGATTTAATGGTGACTGTATATACTTGCAGCTTTTGGCTGGTGAGGTTGTACCATAGGATGGGCATGGCAGGCCATGGTCATAGCAGGGCATGTGTCAGAGAGGTAAGAGGGTTTCTTGGCTTCACCCAGAGAGGACACTTTTTTTGTTAATATGTTGGTCATGCACTGCTCTAAACCCTGTGTGTTCCATCCACGGAAGAGACCATTCTTTGTAGCACATGTAATGAATGGAAAACATCCCAGCTAATGATACAGGCTGTGTGGCTGTTTCCACTTACACTGCCTTTTCATTTTCTGGATTTTGTCACACTCGTTCCCTCAAAGAAGCTTTACCAGCGTATTAGAATTGAGAGGCCTCAGGATTTCTAGGCCAGGCATGAGACAGAAGAGAAAAAGTAAGGAACAAGAAAAATTCTGTACTTCAGAGACTGTAATTTATAGTTCTCTTCCAGGAAGGGTCATGAAAAATGGCTGAATGAATACCTGGAGGAGGATGGAAAGATCTTTCTATACCTGTGTCTGTGGAATAAGTAAGAGAGGGAGGAGATGGAGAGCATTGATCAGCAGAGGCCACGATAAGACCATGTAAGCCAGGAAAAGACATCCTGTTTGAAGTTTGCTGCTGCTCTTATTGAGCTATAAAATCTCACTCTGACATCATCTCCTTCTGAATACACAGAGCCATGGCAAAGGAGAACAGAACTTTTGTGATTGAACTCATTCTCCTGGGCTAAACAGATCATCCCAGGTGTCACGTGGTCCTGTTTGTCATTATCTACTCCACATCTCTCCTAATCCTGGTCTTACCATTGTCACAGCAGGGAGTGATTAGTACCTGTGGATCTCAACATTGTCCTTGTTGCCTGGGTACAGACTGGGTAGCAGGAATATCACAGGCAGTTTCTACTGGGATGATGGGCCTGTTCTGGGGCTGTCCTCTTTGGGTACAGTCAGGCTTTACCCTTGGCTTTATGGTTTCTATCCTCATCATGCAAGGTGCTGTGCTTTTCATGATTGTTTCCTACATCTGCATCACCTCCACAGTTCTCTCTATTCCTTCTAATTTCATTCTCCAAAAGACATTCTTCACCTGTCCCTCCTGTCCCAGCACAGTTCCCTCCGCCAGAGGCCAAGGCCTGATCCAACCACAGCCTACCTGAAAACTCCATCCCTTGAATGCCCTGGGCCTACAAGGAGCCTGGCAGAGCGGGAGGAGAGCAGTATGTTGGGCCATAGAGATGTACGCCTGCAGGAGAACAAGGGGAGGGCTCTGCTATTGTGTAGAGATCCCTGGCCAGGGACCAAGCCAGAGCTATTCTTTAGGGTTACGCTGGGCTTTGGTAGGCTTGGTTCTGATGCTCACTGTCTTGTGATCCCACCTGAGCCAGCACTGCCTGACACAACAGCTGGCCTGAGGAGAGATGCTGCCATCCTCATAACATGTAGAAATGATTCTCCATGCCATTGCTGTGGTGCTGGCATCATACAGAGTCTGTGTGAAAGAAAAGCCCCCACTAAACAGATCCCCAGGGTGTGCTGATGTGTGAAGTTGCAGGTGTGTGTGTGGGGAGCAGTGATACTGCATGGAGCACAAGGGCTATTTCAGCCCCAGGTCACAGGGAATGTGAAAGGATCTGTAGTATCTGTTCTTATCAGTTTGATATCTGATATGTCCTTGATGAGAGGACTTTATATTAAATGGATTTTTGGGCATGGGAGTTGGACCCGGACCCGGAGCTTGCTCCCTCCACTCCGCGCATTGTCCCGGTATGGCAGTACCTCCGAGCACGTACCCTGATTGCGGACTACAGGCTTTTCAGAAGGGATAGACAGGGTAGGAAATGTAGCGGAGTTGCCCTCTATGTTAGGAAGTGGATAGATTGTGAAGAGCTGTGTCTGAGGAACAGCCACGATCGGGTCGAGAGCTTGTGGGTAAAAATCAAGGATCGGTCCAGTAAAGGGCATCTAGTGGTTGGGGTCTGCTGCAGGCCACCTGATCAGGAGGAGCCTGTTGACGAGGCCTTCTTGCTTCAGCTGCAGGAGGTGTCGCGCTCGCGGGCTCTTGTTCTGATGGGGGATTTCAACCTCCCGGATATCTGCTGGGATACTGGCATGGCAGGTGGCAGACAATGCAGCAGATTCTTGGAGTCTGTCGAGGACAACTTCCTGGTCCAGGTAATAGATGGACCAACCCAAAGTGAAGCCTTACTGGACCTGGTGCTCACTAAGCAGAGGAGAACATTAGAGAGGTTAAGATTGGAGGCAGCCTGGGCTGTAGTGACCATGCCTTGGTGGAGTTTGTGATCTTGAAGAATGTGGGCCTGGCAAAGCAGAGCTAGGACCCTGTGCTTTAGGGGAGCAAACTTCTGGCTGCTCAAGGAACTGCTGAGTGGGATCCTCTGGGAAACTGTCCTTAAGGGCATGGGAACAGAACAAAGCTGGCAGCTCTTTAAGGACACCCTTCTGAGAGCGCAATGGCTCTCCATCTCCCAGCAGAAGAAGTCGAGCAAGGGAGGCAGGCGACTGTCGTGGCTGTGCTCTTGCAGGTTCTTACCTGCAGCTTAAACTGAGAGAAAAGAGGGAAATGTACAGAAAGTGGAAGCAGGGTTCTGTATCCTGGGAGGAATACAGGGCTGTTGTCCATGTGTGTAGAGATAGGATTAGGAAAGCCACGGTGCAGATGGAGCTGAACTTGGCCAGGGATGTGAAAGATAACAAAAAGGGGTTCTACAGGTACATAGGCAGGAAGAGACAGGCCAAGGAGAGTGTTCCCCCTCTGATGAAGGGTAATGGGGAGCTGGCTTCCTCAGACATAGAAAAAGCTGAGATACTCAATGAGTACTTTGCCTCAGTCTTCATGGGTGGTCAGGCTTCCCGTGTCTGCCAGGACCCTGAGCCTCTAGATGAGGGTGTGGGGAGTGGTTTCTGTCCCACTCTAACAGTGGAACAAGTCCAAGTCCTCCTCATGGAACTGAATGTGTATAAGTCCATGAGGCTGGATGATATCCATCCTAGGGTTCTGAAAGAGATGGCTGATGTGGTTGCCGAGCCACTCTCCATCATATTTGAAAAATCATGGCTGTCTGGTGAAGTCCCCAGTGACTGGAAAAAGGGAAACATTACTCCCATTTTTAAGAAAGGGTGAAAGGAAGACCCGGGGAACTACAGGCCGGTGAGCCTCACCTCTGTGCCTGGGAAGGTCATGGAGCAGATCCTCCTAGAAGCTATGTTAAGGCACATATGAGATCAAGAGGTGATTTGAGACAGCCAGCATGGCTTCACCAAGGGCAGGTCTTGCCTGACCAATCTGATGGCCTTCTATGATGGCATGACATCTTCAGTGTATGAGAGAAGGGCGGTGGATGTCATCTACCTGGACTTCTTCAAGGCCTTTGACATGGTACCTCACCACATCCTTCTCTCTAAATGGGAGAGGTGTGGATTTGAAGGATGGACTGTTCCATGGATTAGAAATTGGCTGGCTGGATGCAGCCAAAGGGTTGTGATCAATGGTTCTGTGTCAGGGTGGAGGCCGGTCACAAGCGGTGTCCCTCAGGGGTCGGTCTCGGGACTGGTGCTCTTCAACATCTCCATCAATGACAGACGATGGCATCGAGTGCATCCTCAGCAAGTTTGCGGATGACACCAATCTGAGCGGTGCAGTCGATACACTGGAAAGAAGGGAATCCATCCAGATGGACCTGGACGGGCTGGAGAAGTGGGCCCATGTGAACCTAATGAGGTTCAATAAGGCCAAGTGCAGGGTACTGCACTTGGGTCGGGGCAATCCCAGGTATTTATATGAACTGGGGGAAGATCTCCTTGAGAGCAGCCCTGCGGAGAAGGACTTGGGGGTCCTGGTAGACAAGAAGCTGGACATGAGCTAGCAGTGTGTGCTTGCAGCCTGGAAGGCCAACTGTGTTCTGGGCTGCATTAAAAAAGGGGTGGCCAGCAGGGAGAGAGAGGTGATTGTCTCCCTCTACTCGGCTCTTGTGAGGCCCCATCTGCAGTACTGCGTCCAGGCCTGGGGCCCCCAGTACAGGAAGGACGTGGAGCTCTTGGAGCGGGTCCAGAGGAGGGCCACTAAGATGTTCAGAGGGCTGGAGCACCTCTCCTATGAGGAAAGGTTGAGGGAGCTGGGATTGTTTAACTTGGAGAAGAGAAGGCTCTGGGAAGACCATATTGTGGCCTTCCAGTACTTGAAGGGAGCATATAAACAGGAAGGGGAATGGCTGTTTATGAGGGTGGATAGAGATAGGACAAGGGGGAATGGTTTTAAAATGAGACAGGAGAGGTTTAGGTTGGATTATTAGGAGGAGGTTTTTCACACAGAAGGTGGTGATGCACTGGAACAGGTTGCCCAGGGAGGTTGTGGGTGCTCCATCCCTGGAGGCATTCAAGGCCAGGCTGGATGTGGCTCTGGGCAGCCTGGTCTGGTGGTTGGCAACCCTGCACATAGCAGGGGGTTTAAAACACAATGATCACTGTGGTCCTTTCCAACTCAGGCCATTCTATGATTCTATGATCTTGGTGCCTGGGGAAAGACACTCCAGTGTGAGTCCTGTGTTTGGGCTGGTGCATGCCCTGCATGACTGGGGAATATACAAAGATCCTGTTCAGTACAGAAACATGTCACACTCTCGATGTTCCAGTTGTGATGGGGATATTCCCTCACACGGAGTCTTCAGTGGAGAGGGGTAGGGTTGGGGACCTTTGAGGGTCTTCCAGATCCTGCACCTCAGGAAAACTATTGCATGTTTGGGGAAGACATGACACCACGGAGAAACCGTGAGTGTTTGAGCATGAGTCACTATCCTGGGCCTTCCTGCACCCATGGGAGTGTTGAGTTCAGAGGGACTGGGGGCTCCCATGCATGGCCTTCTGTATCTGGTAGCAATACTGCCCTGTGGAAGCCCTCGACCATAGGCAACTTGGCAAAAGTAAGGCAGGGCCAGGAGCTCTGCAGAAGGCTGCTAGGACCACACAGGGAAGCTGTACCCTCAGTGATGGGCAACTGGAAGGAATGGGAAACTGGAATAGAGACAGAAGGCCATCCCCAAGAAAACTATGCCTTCCCAGTTCTTGATGGCCTTTGGGAACACCTTTCTGAGTCTCCCAGTCTTCCCCAGAACAGCTCCTCCGAAAACCAGAGGAACAGATTTCCCCAGCATTTGTGGGACTTCTGTCTTCGATGGGCCTCACCCATGCACAGAAATCCTCTCTTGAGGATGTCGTTTGTCAAGATTTCCATTCACTTTACATGATCAAGGGTCAAGGAGACCTGCGTAAGGAGAAACACAGCAAGGCAGGGACTGATGGTCATTGGTGGTGGAGGAACATCCTGGAATCTCTTCCTCTCCTTCAGGAGAATGTGCTTGGAAGATGAAAGCCCGAACTGTACAATGACCTCCAATATCAGTGGAGTGGTGGAATCAACCTAGCTTGTTCTCACCAAAGGCATAACTTTCTCCTTTGGCCATCTCTATGGTGATAGGAAATAAAACACCAGCACAGGAGGAAATACTGAGGGATGCAGAAACTGTTTAATGAGTCTGAGAGAAATTATGCCACCCCAAGTAGAGCACCAGGAGCAGACAAGAATCTGCTCCCCTTTCCTATTGCAGCATGGTCACAGAGCACTATATCTCAGCGCAGAGTTTTAGGGAGATGAGCATTTCACTCAGGGCTCATTTTGGGGGGTACTAACAGACATGTCTAAAGGGGAGAGACAATAATGATAATGGATAGAAAGAGTGAGTGAAAGAGAGTATCAGTAGACATTATCCATGTTGTCAGAGACTCCGGGTTTGTCTGTACATGTCTGTCTTGCAGGGCAAAAACAGCAGCACAACATTTGTTCTTCAGTCCATGCTTAGCATTCCTGGGGGTCCTTTTCTGGGTCAGCGTCCAGCACCTTTAGCAGGGCGGGCACCTTCTGCCACAGTAGCGGTTGGAAATGCAGGAGAGGTCCAAGCCCCCTGAGCTGATGGGCACGCCCTCAGAGCTGAGGATGCTGCCAACAGCAGCGGAGGTGGAGGATCCAACAGCGGTGTTCTGTGGGAAGGAGCTGAGGATGGGCCCAGGCAGGGTCACCACCACGGGAGAGGGCTGGATGACGATGGTGGAGTTCTGGCACTGCCTGACGCAGGGCTCATTGCAGCTGCTGGCCAGAGGAGTCGGGCCACAGGGCTGGCATGGCTGGCACTGGTCACAGCAGGACATGCCTCAGGGATGGAGGTAGACCTGGGAGAGGGGGCAGGGAGGAAGCAGAACATGGGGATGCATGAGGAGCAGCTTATCATCATGCTATGAGGGAATCAATGCGCATACAGTGCTGGGAGCTGAACATAGTTCAGGGATGTGCAAGGGATTCTTGGTCTCATCCCGACAGAGCCCAGTGAAAGTCACTCGGACGTATCCAGCTGCTGCCACAACCCTACCCCATAAGCCATCTCCTTACAGGCCCACCCTCCTCCCATGATGAACATTCACCCACTTCCGTCTCCCATGATAAGCAGAGCCAGGCACGGAACAGAGCTAATAGCAGCTGGGAGTTCCACTGAGCACAAAACTCTGTTTGGAGAATGAAGAGAACAAGAAGGGGCTTCACACTCACCTGGTTCCTAAGAAGATGGAGCTGAGAGAAGTGGATGAGAGGACAAGGAGCTGGGCTGGCTTTTATAATGGACACAAGCTGCCCCATTTCCAGAGGCATCCCTTGCAGCAGTGATTATTTTATGACAAGATCCTCTTGAATGCAAAACATTCCAGCTAATGCTATGGGCTGTGTGTTGGTTTCCTGTGTTACTACTTTTCACATCCTGATTTATGTCATTCCCATTGTCCACAGATGGCATCTTTGGAGTGGCAGGGAGAAAAGCACAAGTGTTTCCAGGCAGCACACGTCAGTGTGGGAAGAACACTCAGTTCACATGCTGGAAGAATCCAGCAAAGACAGATGATATCAGCATGCTTAGTAGACTGTCACTGAGAAACAACCAGAGTGTGTGTGCTGGATGTATGCAAGTGCCTGTGCATATAGAGGTTTGCATGATCCCACATGTGTGTGCATGAGCAGGTGAGTGTGTGACTTGTGTGTCCCACATAACAACACGTGTTCTGGTCACATCAGGGGCACTTCAGGATACCAAAAGATTCTGTTAATCTCTGCCTTCCTGCTAAAAGAGCTAATGGAGAGGAGAGGAAGTGGAAGGCTCCATCCAATATCATCAGATTCAACTGTCTGACATCATTAGTGTTAACCACAAGGAAAAGCATATTAATGAAAGCATTATCAAGATGTCTCTCAACATTGACAAGCATGGGACATCGTGCACATCTCTAGGAAGCCTGTTCCAGTGTTTGACCACCTTCACGTTAAGCTAAATTTTTATTAGTGGTACAATTTGTAGCAATATTGTTAAGCTTGCCAGCACTCCTTGATGGATACCCTGGAGTTCGTTTAGAAAACAGGAAGAATCTGTGCCCTTGTACCAAATAGATAACGGTGATATATTGAACTGCTTGTATCGAGTAGGCAAGGGAAATTCTGCTTTGAATCAGCTCATTTTGTGTAAGCAAGTGTTGTGTGAGTGAGGCCAAGAGCTAACTGAGCATTGCTGAAGATGGTGTTCAAGCAGTGAACATCTTTAAAAGGACTGAGAAAGGGAACCCAGGGAGCTACTGACCAGCTGTACTCCATTCAATACTTCCTCAACGATGTCTTTTGGAGCAGATGTCTTTAGATGCCATTAGGAGACATCCAAAAGACAGCGAGGTGGTTCCGAGCAGCNCCACTGCCTAGAGGAGTGGTAGAGTGCCCTCAGCTAACTCCCACCAAAGCAATGGTTTTCTCCTAAGGCCATCTATAAGCAGTTGTAAAGGTCACATGTGGAAACACTCAAGAATGCAACAAAGTGCAAGCCTCCAGTGTGGGAAGTAGCAGGAGAAGACAAGACACTGTTGCCCTTTAAGTAGTGGAGTTTCAATGGAGCATCCATCTACCAGGCCCCAAACGGGAGAGGGGTAAGTCCGGACTGTTTGTAGGTGTATCTAAAAGAGATCTTTGAGGAAAAAAAGATTGCCAAGAATGGTGAGAGTAAGAGTGAGTGGAAGAGAGTAATGGTAGACGTTGGCCATGTTGTCGGAGAAGCCAGGGTAGACACTTCCTCTCGTGTACAACCATCCAACCCATTGCTTCCCCACTGAGCTCACCATCTATCAAATCCACATCTCTCCATCTCTCCAGAGGATGAAAATCCTCCCTCATGTCCTCACCTTATCCCCTGCAAACAAAGATTGCCCCACAGAGGGAGAGCAGCCAGCAAATTCCTCAGGGAGGCTTCTGAGGTCTTCAGGTCTACAGGTTTCAGGCTTTGAATATCTCCAGGAAAGGAGATTTCAAAACTTCTCTGGGCAGCTTGTTCCACTGCTCTGCTCTTTCACGTTCAAAGTAAAGAAGTTCTTCCCCATGTTTGGATGGAGCTTCCTGTGTATGAGTTTCTGCCTATTCCCACCTGTCCTGTCCCTGGGTACCACCAAAAAGAGCCTGGCCTCATCCTCTTGACAACTGCACTTCGTATATTTATAAGCATTGATAAGATCTCCACTTAGACTTCTCCAGGTTAAACAGTCCCAGGACTCTCAGCCTTTCATCCACAGGAAGATCTCTGTGTCCCTATAAAATGGCACAAGGGAGCAAAATATTGTCTTCACTTCATCCTGAAATGATCTGAAAAGAACAATCAGATGCAACAAGGCTGCTGTCTCTTTCTCAGTGGAAAATCCATCTCAGCCAAGCCCCACTCAGGCGTGATGAGAAAAGGACGTGGGAGAAGGGCTTCAGACTCATGTGGTTACCGAGACTAAGTAGGTGAGAGATGTTGATTAGAGGGTCAAGGAATCAGGCTGCCTTTAATGGAGACCCTGCACTGCCCCAGGTCCAGACATAGCCTTCATGGAAGTGAAAATTTTCTGTGGTGCTTGTGATGAGTGGAAAACAGGCAATGACATGAGCTGTGTGGCTGCTTCCCTTAATGCTGCTTGTTCATTTCCTGGCTTATGCCACACCCATTCCCTAATGGAGGCTTCTTCTGAGTGCTGGGATTGAAAGGCCCCAGGACTTCTGGGCCAGGAATGAGTCAGTGATGGCAGACGACTCAGCTCAAGTGCTGAAATGGATCCATCTCAGGCAAGTGATGCTGGCCTGGGTCTACCCTGCATGCTGATCTGCCATGTCTTCCTATTTCCCTCCATCCCAATTAACTCCAGTGGTCTCATGTGTTTGGATTCCCAGGCAGGTGGGCTGGACTGCTGGGTTTCAATTCACTTTCTCATCAAGTTGCCCTCTGGATAATTTGTGTAACCTCCTTGGGCTCCTCTCAGTGGGCTGTCCCTGCACATTTGCAAACTGTGCAGGCAGCTCATCTGGAGCCTTGTCCTGCTCAGAGCAGTGCAGCCTTGCCCTACCAGAAAGGTGCCCAGCGTCTCCTCAGTCAGCTCCCCATGGCCTCAGCCCCTGCCTCTCCATTTCTGTCTGTGCTCAAGAATGTGTGATGAGCAAATGAGCTTTTTTTTTTTAATGTGCATGAGTGTGCTTTTGTGAGTGCATTGATGTAATAATGTCTGCATGCAGGCACAGATGTCTTCTTGTGGATGCACACATGGTATGTGCTAGTGCACATGTGCGCAGAATTAGAATGACCATGTGCACAGGACCTGCAGGTCCCAAGGCCCATAGAGTTCTCTGTGTATTGATGTCAGACATCGGTGCAACCTGGGTCCCTCATTGTCTGAACGGATCTAGGGATGGCTGGACTGTTTGGGTTTAGCTGTTTAATGCCTGCAGCCTAGATCTGGTCTTTCCTGGGTGCCCCCCAGCATCTCCGATCTGCTTCCATAAGGCCATCCCATCTCCTGGCTCAGGTGGAAAGACATTTCTATGGGAATCTGCTGACTCTTTTGGGGTGAAGTAGCTTTTATTTTAAGAGGACTCTTTATCAGAGGGTGCAGAAACTGGGAGAGAAGGGATTACCTAGAGAGACCAGTAGGAAGGATGTAGTGACACTGTGTGTGGGGACAATGGCTTCAACAAACAGCAGTGACACTGGAAATCTTAGAGCCATGGCAAAGGAGAGCAGGACATCAGCGACCAAATTGATTCTTCTGGGCTTAAACAGACCACACCAGTTCACACACGGTCCTGTTTGTCATTATCTTTTCCATGTGTCTCCTAATCTTGATGGGAATGGCCTCATCATTATCAGTGTGGGAAGTGAAAGGCACCTGAGGATCCCAGTCTATATCTTCCTTAGAAAGTTCATCTTGGAGACCAAATGTACCGCTATTCCCAAAACTGGAGAATTTCTGTGTCATCAGGAGGAACATCTGTGTTTCCAGGTGAAAGGCAGTCATCTGAATATCACTGAATGTCTAGTTTTCTCAGTGTTGCCTTTGATTGACATACATAATTGGCACATTGCAATATAGCAGGAATATCAGTGTCCATTTCTCCTGTGATGCAGGGTCTGTTCTTACCCTTGGCCATTGTGACAGGAACTTGATAGTTCAGATCCTCATTGTCCCAAGTGCTCCACTTTTCATGGTAGTTTCTGACATCTGCATCATCTTCACAGTTCTCTCTGCTCCTTTCACTCGTTTCACTCACCACAAGGTATTCTCCACTTGTGCTTCCATCTCACCACAGTTCCTGTGTTTTTAGGAGATTTCTTCAAACAGATACAAAACAATGTGCTGCAAATGAGGCAGGACTCAAGAGGGTTGTGGTTCAGTTTTTCATTGATCCTGTGTGGAGAAAGGTGATGGAGTCACTGACTTTTGTCTGTTTGCCTGTTCTACTTCAGAGTATGCTATGATTTCCTGATTCCCTGCATTTCACAGATGATGAGATGATCTGTGGACACTGTGTTTATTTTAACAAAAAAAGGATCCAGGAGTGGCCTGGCTGAAGGTGTGACTGCAGGTTTCCAGGTGGAAAATAGCAGGAAAGGCAAGGCACAGGGAATCTGTGGATTATCTCCTCTTGGGGACAGCTGGGCCAAGCAACGCACTGTGCTGAAGAGTGCTATGGATGGGACACCCTCACCTGCCACAGCATCCAAATCCAGCCCTGCAATCATTCCCCAAATACAACCTCACCAAAGACCTCCCAGCAGCAGCCCTTCCACACTGTTGAGGCTTGGCTGAAGTGCAGGAGATCCAATTGCAGGTGCACATAGCCTGGGGAATGAAGGGGAACTCCAGTATGTATTTACGTCATCCCACAAGGAGAAACACATGCCTGCCATGCTTTGAAAATGTTTCCCTTAAAAAACATGCCTAGACAAAATGGTTTGGCATTTCCCAGATTTAACTGTCCTTGGGAAATATTATATGTGTTCTAACTATCCAGTGAGATCCTCAACTAAATCTAGTTAGCTTTTGCTATCCTGTTAAAAGACCACCTAGAAGCCACCCTTCTTCCAGGGCATGTACTGTGCCTGGAAGCGTCATCACCCACACCTTCTCTTTAGACTCCCTCCCTCAGCACTGCTGCCTTGATGCTCTGGCCCTAATGAGATGGGGCAAGGACTAACCATGGGCTTCCACCTGCACCTATCATACAGATGGGGTCACTGAATCACCCCGTGCACCCCTAAGCCTCCAACCTCACCTGGACACGGAGCTCTTCCTCCACTCTTTCTAATGTGTGCTCCATCTTTCCTGTCAATGCTCAAGCAGCATATGAAGACTGGCAGTTCAGCCAATCTCACTCGAATTGGGAAGCAGAGATCTCATCAGAGTAGATTCCCTGTGAAACTGCTGTCCCGGTGCCATGCAGGGGTGCTCACATTGTTCTGCTCCGCCTGCTTGCGAACATCTCCACAGGCCTTGGGCCCTCCCTGACCACTTGCTCACCAAGTCCTCTCTGGGGTGCAGCTCTGTTTTGTGCCTGCATTACTGGCATTTGCAAGGGGAAAGAATAGCTTGGTGTTTCTGACTGAAGTCATTACATCTTGTCTTATTGCTAATTACGTGGGAAAAGAGGCCGACCTTCAACTTGCTACGGCCTCTTTTCTGGCAATTTGCTCAGCTGTTCCTCATAAGATTTCACAGCTTCATTGCCCTTCTGTGGACATGCTCCAGGACCTCAAGGTCTTTCTAGTAGTGAGGGTTCCAAAACTGAACACATTACTCAAGGTTCATCCTCACTAGTGCCAAGTGCAGAGGGATGATCTCCTCCCTCGTTCCGCTGACTACACTGTCTCTGATACAAGCCACGATGACACTGGCCTTCTTGGGCACCTGAGCACACTGCTGGCTTGTGTTCAGTTGGTCATCAATCAAAACCTCCTGTGCACCTTTCCAGCAACTCTGACCCAAACCTGTAGCCATGCATGGAGTTCCTGTGACCAAACAGCAGGACTTGGAATGTGGTCTTGTTAACACTCATATAGTTGGCCTCAGCCCATTGATCCAGCCTGTCCAGGTCCCTCTGTAGTAATCGCAGGCCGATGAACCCTTTCTTGGTGTCATCATTGCACTCAATTCCTTCATCCAGATCAGTAATAACTACATTAAACTGGATGGGGCCCAAGACCGACCCCTGCAGAACACCACTCATGACCAGTCTCAGGCTGGATTTAACTCCATTCACCACCACCCTGTGGCAGATGATTATCCCCCCTTCTCTGTCCTCATGAAGCCTCATCCGAAGTAATGTATCCAGGCCTGCCCATGTCGCTGAAAACACTGCAGGTGGCAGCTGATTTCTCCTGTGCCTGAAGAGCTTCCACAGCCATTCACTGGGCTGCGCCGCAGGACGCACAGAACCAGCTCGCAGAGCCCAAACCCCGCTACCTGATCACAGGCGCCCAGCACTCGCAACCCGGAGCAACCCCGAATGACGCCGGCGCAGGGCGCATCCNGAAAACTAATTTACTAAATATGATAGCAAATGCAAGATAACACAATATAATACAGTATAATTGGAATTGAAGCTAATAAATCAAATAAATGAGAGAGAGAGTGTGTCCAAAAACCAAAGGCTTTACTCTAATGCTGAAGGTGGCATGGCTAGGGAGCACACACACAGAGATGAGCAGAAAGAGAGCATCGCATGACTCCCAAGCGGTTTTATCTTTCCCTCTGAATGGAAAATGGAAATGGAGCAGTGAAGTCTTCTGGGAGCTGTAGTTCTCGACCGAGACAGGTACTCAGAACTATCAACAATCGATAGGACTACAGCATTAACTCTTTCAGTCCCAGTGCACTGCATGATGTTACGATGTGGAATGCCAGTAACAAAAATCATAAAACCATGACACCAGTGAGGTGGGCTGCACTGCTTCCTCATCCTGCTGTGCTATGGAGAAATTGCTTGATCTCCTTGTGCTCCTCTCCCTGGGCTGTCCCTGCACATCTGCAAACTGTGCTGTCAGCTCATCTGGAGCTTTGTCCTGCTCAGAGCACTGCATCCTTGCCCTGCCAGAAAAGTACCCCAGTGTCTCCTCAGTCAGCTCCCCATGGCCTCAGCCCCTGCCTCTCCAGCTTTGTCTGTGCACAAGCATGAATGCTGAGTGCACACATGTACCTGAAGTGTTCATGAGCTTTTCTTTCTGTGCGTGCATTTCTTGCATGTACATTTGAAAGTGCATTGATGTAACCATGCCTGCATGCGGGCACAGACCTGCCATAGACAGGAATATCTTCTTCAGCTGCAAGGGACAGAGTCCAGGAAAGCAGCCTCTGCAGTGTGTCACAACATCCCATTCTTCTGGAAATGGAAAAGGATCTCCTTAACCACTGATCTTAGAGCCATCAAGAGCCAAACTATTCTCCCTGGGCAGTTCTGGAGGCCATACGCAATGGAAAGTAACAACACAAGCTCAGATGAGATGCAGAAATCTTTAATGAATGCTTACAGAGAAAAACGGGGTCAAACAGAGCAGAGGCTCCAAAGTGCAGGATTCATCCAATCCCATGTTTGAGCTCACACAAGGCTAGTGCCTGCCTTTTTGGAAGGGAACGTACTGTTTCTGAAGAACCTCACATCTCAGAGTACCATAGGAAAAAAATATTAGAGAAAAAGGGGAGACAGAGACAGGCAGGTGGATTGAGGAATGGAAGCTGAGACATGAGTCAGGTTGTCAGAAAGCCCAGGACTGCCCCTTCCTGACAGCATTTCCCAGAGTAGGTGAGGATGGTCCGGTATTCTGAAAGCAGTGGCTTGAAGATTCCTTCTTGATCTAGCACCGTATTCGTGGTTCATGGAAGAATTCCTCCAGGACCACGGGCAGCGGCTCTAGCAGGGCGGGCACCTTCTGCCACAGTAGCGGCTGCCGAAGCCGGACAAGTCAAAGCCCCCCGAGGTGATGGGCACGCCCTCAGAGCTGAGGATGCTGCCAACAGCAGCCGAGGTGGAGGATCCCACAACGGTGTTCTGCGGGAAGGAGCTGAGGATGGGTCCGGGCAGGGTCACCACCACGGGAGAGGGCTCGATGACGACGTTGGAGTTCTGGCACTGCCTGACACAGGGCTCGTTACAGCTGCTGGCCAGAGGGGTCGGGCCACAGGGCCGGCATGGCACACACTGGGTGTAGCAGGACATGTCTTGGGACTGGAGGCAAACCTGGGAAAGACGGATAGAAGAAAGTAGAGCATGAGGGTATGAGAGGGACAGCCTGGATAGCCTCTCACAAAGGAGCCAAGGGAACTGATAAGGATGGAGGTGGAGGCTGTGACAGGAGGTCACATCCCTTTGTTGTGCCAGGTCCCTACAAAGAGCAGTGTGGCCCAGACAGACTCTCAAAGACTACATATATCTAAAGCCATGTAAGCTGTGTTCCAAGCACTCTCTGCACAGGTGTTATCCCCTCTATGGTATCCCATGGCATGAAACTCCAATATAGGATAAATTTCTATTGAGGCAAAATCTCACTTTGCAAGAGAAAGACAGAGGGCTTCACACTTACCTGGTTCCCAACGAGGAGAAGGCAAGAGAAGTGGATGGCAGAGTTGGGAACTGGGCTGCCTTTTATATTGGTCTTCTATTGCTGCAGGCCCAGAGGCACCCTTGATACAGGCAATAATTTTATGACAAGCTATCCTGGAATACATGCCATCCCTTCTCATCATATGGGCTGTGTTTTGATTTCCTGCAGTGCTACCTTTTCATTTCCAGATTTTTTGCCTTGCCCATTCTCTAATGAAGGATTCTTTGAAGTGCTACAATGAAAGGCCCAAAGATTTGTAGTGTAGGATTGCACTGGTGAGGCAAATGACTCAGCTTAAGTGCTGGATGGGTCCAGAGCATGCAAGGGACTTCAGCATGGTTCACTGCAGTGGGGCTGTTGGAAGTGCTACACTCAGGATAAGCTCCCGAAAGCATCAGCTAGATATCCAAGGTTTCCTGTAAATGATGACGTGACTTGTGATTCTCTTTCCCTGCCTTCGCAGCTCACTCTGATAGACACTTTTGTTGGCTTTTCCATGTGTGTGTGTTTTCTGCTGGGATATAACCCTATCCCATGTAACAGTGCCCTCACAAAAGAGTTCGTGACTCTTTTGCCTTGTCCCCTCTCTATGCAATCTGTCAGTTTACCAAAAAAAGAAAAAATTGTCACGGACTTGTAGAATATTTTGTATTGAAAGGGACCTGAAAGTCCATCTCGTTCCATTTCCTCCACAAGCAGGGATACTTTGCACTAGATCAGGTGTCTTGGAGTCCCATCCAGCCTGGCCCCGAGCACTTCCCAGGATGGGGCATCCACAGCATCTCTGGGCAACCTGTTCCAGTGCCTCACCATCCTCATAGTAAAGAACTTCTTCCTGATATCTCACTTAATTCTACTCTTTTTTACTTGAAAGCCATTACAACTTGTCCTATCATTACTATCACTGATTAAGAATCCCTCCCCATCTCTCCTGTGTGCACTCTTTACAAAATGGAATGCTGCTCTAAAGTCTCCCCGGAGCCTTCACCTCTCTAGGCAAAACAACAACAAATCTCTCATAGCAGAAGTTCTCCAGCTGTCTGATAATTTCCATAGCCCTTCTCTGGATTCACACCAACATGTCTTTCTTATGCTGGGGGATGCATAGCTGAACGCTGTACTCCCTATGGGGTCTCACAAGAGCAGAGGGGGAAATTCACATCCCTTGATCTCCTGGTTGCGCTTATATTCTCTCAGAGTTACTGTGGGTGCACTCAATCCCTGAGCCCATGTCATTGAGAAGCTGTTTAATAATAACATAGATATTGGGATTGAGTGCATCCTCAGCAAGTTTGTGGATGACACCAAGTTTAGTGGTGCAGTTGATATAACAGAATGAAGGATTCAGGATGCCATCCAAAGGGACCTGCACAAGCTTGAAGGAGGAACCCTTATGAACATCATGAGGTGCAACAAGGCCAAGTGCAAGTTGTTGCACCTGTGTTGGGGAAACCCCAGGTATCTATACAGACTGAGAGAAGGATGCCTAGAAAGCAGCCCTGCAAAGTAGGAGTTAGGGATCCTGGTAGATGAAAAACTTAACATGAGCCAGCAGTGTGCACTTGCAGCCCAGAAGTCTAAAGTATCCATGACTGGATGAAAAGAGAGGTGCCCAGCAGGGCAAGGGAGGTGATTGTCAGCCCCATCTGGAGTATTGTATCCCAATCTGCAGCCTGAGATATACCCTTTAACTGAGTGGGTGGTGAAGTGCTGGAACAGGCAAACCAGAGGATTTGTGGGTGCCCTATCTCTGGAGACGTTCAAGGCTAGGTGGGATGGGGCCCTGGGCAAATCGTTTGCGTGCCTGATTTAGCAGTTTTCATCCCTGCTCTCAGCATGGTATTTGAAACTAGATGATGTCTGAGGTCCCTTCCAACACAAGGAATTTCACAGTTCTATGATTTCATGGTCACTGCAGCAAAGGCTGTCTTTGACATTCACATTTCTAACAAACCCATCCTTGCTGATGGGAAAGTGTCCTGCATAAGGATATTTCTTCTCACATGACACAGCAAGGTAAGGACTGATGGTTTTTCCTTATAACTAAGGATTTCTTTCTCATCTTCAAGAGACAGTGCGTGAAAGATGAATCTCTTCAGTGTGTCCCACCCGCCACTGCCTAGAGGAGTGGTAGAGTGCCCTCAGCTAACTCCCACCAAAGCAATGGTTTTCTCCTAAGGCCATCTATAAGCAGTTGTAAAGGTCACATGTGGAAACACTCAAGAATGCAACAAAGTGCAAGCCTCCAGTGTGGGAAGTAGCAGGAGAAGACAAGACACTGTTGCCCTTTAAGTAGTGGAGTTTCAATGGAGCATCCATCTACCAGGCCCCAAACGGGAGAGGGGTAAGTCCGGACTGTTTGTAGGTGTATCTAAAAGAGATCTTTGAGGAAAGAAGGTTGTAAAGAAAAGTGAGAGTAAGAGTGAGTGGAAGAGAGTAATGGTAGACATTGGCCACATTGTCAGAGAAGCCNGTGTCGGCAGACCGCCGCTCCAGCGCCCTGTGGCTCGCCCGGCCCCGGCTCGGGGACGCGGCGGTGTATTACTGCGCCGTGGGCACACGGAGAGAGGAGCCGTGTCTGCGGCCGGGCACGAACCGCTTAGGGCGGGGCGGGGGCACAGTGCCGTCCGGGCCAGCAGGGTGCGCTGCTGATCCTCCCGTCGGGGCCGACCGAGCTGCCATTGCTGACATGGAGCATGTCCTTCGCACTGCTCGGCATCCTCCGCAGTAAGGCGTTCCTGCTGCACACCTTCGTGAGCACGGCATGTCGAGGTCACAAACACCTCCAAGTGGTCCCCACAGTCGCTCTGTTTTGAGACTATGAAATCGTATGAGAGGATTCAGGGCTTCTGGAGGTGAGGTGTAGATTCAGCAGAGGCCACTGTAAAGTGTTTTGGCTGTGAGGGCTACTGGCTCATGAACGCTGTGGATCAAGTCCCTTCTTAGTTCAAAGGGAATTACAAGTAAAAGGGAGAGTGATAAACAAAACACAGAATGACCCTAATCTGTAAGCAAAAATGGAGACAAGGAGGGAGACCAGAAAGAACTCTTCAGCCCCTAACTGATGGACCTTTAGGGAACTACAACTGTTAAAAGTGAGTCTGCCTGAGCTTTGTGAGTGACAAGTGACATGATGAAGATGAGGAATGCTCTAGTGGGGCCCGTGTGATCTATGCCAAATTTTAAGGGAATGCTTATGGAAAGGGTCAAAGGTGTGGGAAAAGGGAGAGCTGAGCAAGGGGAATGCTCTGTATCGACGGCCTTCCACACCATTGTTTCTTTATCTGTAAGCGGAGATGAGGTTGTTCTCCCTTTACAGGACATTTGGGGGTAATTGTGGGCAGAAAAATTGCAAGGAAATGGCCAATATTCTCTTGTTCTGCCATAGGTAGAGATATCTTCTTGAGCTGCAATGGACAGTGCCCAACAGAGCAGCAGGGGTATTGGATGTTCTGAGGGCCCGTGATCNTGGAGGAGGATGGAAAGATCTTTCTATACCTGTGTCTGTAGAAGTGAGAGAGAGAGGAGCTGAAGAGAGACTGATAGCAGCAGTGATCAACAGAGGCCATGAGAAGACCATGTAAGCCAGGAAAAGACATCCTGATTGAAGTTTGCCGCTGCTCTTATTAAGCTATTAAACCTCAGTCTGACATCATCTCTTTCTGTAAGCACAGAGCCATGGCAAAGGAGAACAGGATTTTTGTGATTGTACTCATTCTCCTGGGCTGAACAGATCATCCCAGGTGTCACATAGTCCTGTTTGTCATTATCTACTCCACGTCTCTATTAAAATTGGCCTCACCTTTGTCACAGCAGGGAGTGATCAGTACCTGTGGATCTCAACACTGTCCTTGTTGCCTGGGAACAGACTGGGTACCAGCAATATCACAGTCAGTTTCTACTGGGATGATGGGCCAGTTCTAGGATACAGTCTGGCTTTACCCATGGCTTTTTGGTTCTTATCCTCATGCTGTGCTTTGCAGGATAGTTTCCTACATCTGCATCACCTCCACAGTTCTCTCTATTCCTTCTAATTTCACTCTCCAGAAGGCATTCTTCTCCTGTCCCTCCTGTCCCAGCACAGTTCCCTCTATCACAGGCCAAGGCTGGATCCAACACTAGCCTACGTGAAAGCTCCACCCCTTGAATATCCTGGACCTACAAGAAGTCTGGCAGAGCAGAAGTGCAGTAGGCTGGGCCATAGAGATTTACACCTGCAGCCCAGCAAAGGGAGGGTCTTGCTATTGTGTAGAGACCAGGCCAGAGTTATTTTTTATGGTTACTCTGGGCTTTGGTGGGCTTGGTTCTGATGCTCGTTGTCTTGTGATCCTACTTGAGCCAGCACTGCCTGACACAAAAGCTGGCCTGAGGAGAGGTGCTGCCATCCTTATAACATGTAGAAATGATTTTCCTTGCCATTGCTGTGATGCTGGCATCACACAGAATCTGTATGAAAGCAAAGCCCTCACAAAACAGATCCCCAGGGTGTGCTGATGTGTGAAGTTGCAGGTGTGTGTGTGAGGAGCAGTGATACTGCATGGAGCACAAGGGCTATTTCAGCCCCAGGGCTCAGGGAATATGAAAGGATCTTGGTGCCTGGGGAAAGACTCCCCAGTGTGAGTCCTGTGTTTGGGCTGGTGCATGCCGTGTGTAACAGGGGGAACTACAAAGATCCTGTTGAGTACAGAAACATGTCACACTCTCACTGCCATGTCTCAGTGGAGATGGGGATATCTGCTGTTACACAGTCTTCAGTGGGGAAGGGTAAGGTTGGGGCCCTTTGAGGGTCTTCCAGTTCCTGAGCCTGAGGAGAAATGTTCCATGTGTGGGGAAGACATGACACCACTTAGAAGCCATGAGTGTTTGGGCATGAGTCACTATCCTGGGCCTTCCTGCACCCATGGGAGTGTTGAGTTCAGAGGGACTGGGGGCTCCAATGTGTGGCCTTTTGTGCCCTGTGAAAGCCCTCGACCGTAGGCAACTTGGCAAAATTATGGCAGGGCCAGGAGCTCTGCAGAAGTCTTCTAGGACCACACAGGGAAGCTGTACCCTCAGTGAGCAGCAGGAGCAGAATCTGTTCCTCTTTCCTATGGCAGCATTGCCACAGAGCTCTACTTCCCAGCCCAGAGTTTTAGGGAGGTGAGCAGGTCACTCAGGCCTCATTTTGGTGAGTAGTAACAGAGATCTCTAAAGGGAAAAGAAAAATATGATATTAGATAGAAAGAGTGAGCATCAAAGAGTATCAGTAGACTCTCTCCATGTTGACAGAGAGGCCATACTGGACACTACATGTCAGTCTTGCAGGGCAAAAACAGCAGCACAACATTTGTTCTGCTGTCCAATGCCATCTTCAGCATTCCTGGGGGTCCTTGTCTGGGTCAGCGTCCAGCATCTTTAGCAGGGGGGGCACCTTCTGCCACAGTAGTGGTTGGGAATGCAGGAGAGGTCCAAGCCCCCCGAGCTGATGGGCACGCCCTCAGAGCTGAGGATGCTGCCAACAGCAGCGGAGGTGGAGGATCCGACGGCGGTGTTCTGTGGGAAGGAGCTGAGGATGGGTCCGGGCAGGGTCACCACCACAGGAGAGGGCTGGATGACGATGGTGGAGTTCTGGCACTGCCTGACACAGGGCTCATTGCAGCTGCTGGCCAGAGGGGTCGGGCCGCACGGCTGGCATGGCTGGCACTGGTCACTGCAGGACATGCCTCAGGGATGGAGGTAGACCTGGGAGAGGGAGCAGGGAGGAAGAAGAACATGGGGATGCATGAGGAGCAGCCTATCATCACACTATGAGGGAATCAATGCACATGCAGTGCTGGGAGCTGAAGACAGTTCAGGGATGTGCAAGGGATTCTTGGTCTCATCCTGACAGAGCTCATTAAAAACCACTGGGACTTATCCAGCTACTGTCACAACCCTAGCCCACAAGCCACCTCCTTGCAGGCCCACCCTCCTCCCATGATGAACATTCTCCCCACTTCCCTCTCTCATGATAAGCAGAGCCAGGCATGGAACAGAGCTAATAGCAGCTGAGAGTTCCACTGAACTAAAAACTCTGTTTGAAGAATGAAGAGAACAAGAAGGGGCTTCACACTCACCTTGTTCCCAAGAAGATGGAGGTGAGAGAAGTGGATGAGAGAGCAAGGATCTGGGCTGGCTTTTATAATGGTCCCAAGCTGCCCCATTTCCAGAGGCATCCCCTGCAGCAGTGATTATTTCTGACAAAATCTTCTTGTATGCAAAACATCCCAGCTAATGATATGCGCTGTGTGTTGGTTTCCTTTGCTGCTACTTGTCACATCCTGTTTTATGTCACTCCCATTCCTCAAGGAAGGCATCTTTGGAGTTGCAGGAGGAAAAAAACCATGCATTTCTAGGCAGCATGTGTCAATGTGGGCAGAACACTCAATTCAAGTGCTGAGAGAATCCAAGAATGGCAAATTATATCGGCCTGCTTAGTATGCTGTCACTGAGGAACAACTAGAGGATGTGTGCTGGATTTATGCAGGTACCTACCTATGGGTATAGAGGTTTGCATGATTCCACACGTGTGCATGAGCAGGTGAGTGTTTGTGTGACTTGTGTGTTCCACATTACAACAC
>JACDJE010000772.1:66117-85650 GCA_016647715.1 Pavo muticus
GTGACCATTCTCTGTAGCACATGTAATGAATGGAAAACATCCCAGCTATTGATACGGGCTGTGTGGCTGTTTCCACTTACACTGCCTTTTCATTTTCTGGATGTTGTCACACCCGTTCCCTCACAGAAACTCCTTCTGAGTGTTAGGATTGAGAGGCCCTAGGGTTTCTAGGCCAGGTATGAGACAGAAGAGAAAAAGTCAGGAAGAAAATGTCTGTACTTCAGAGACTGTAATTTGTAGTTCTCTTCCAGGAAAGGTCATGAAGAATGGCTGAATGAATGCATGGAGGAGGATGGAAAGATCTTTCTATACCTGTGTCTGTAGAAGTGAGAGAGAGAGGAGCTGAAGAGAGACTGATAGCAGCAGTGATCAACAGAGGCCATGAGAAGACCATGTAAGCCAGGAAAAGACATCCTGATTGAAGTTTGCCGCTGCTCTTATTAAGCTATTAAACCTCAGTCTGACATCATCTCTTTCTGTAAGCACAGAGCCATGGCAAAGGAGAACAGGATTTTTGTGATTGTACTCATTCTCCTGGGCTGAACAGATCATCCCAGGTGTCACATAGTCCTGTTTGTCATTATCTACTCCACGTCTCTATTAAAATTGGCCTCACCTTTGTCACAGCAGGGAGTGATCAGTACCTGTGGATCTCAACACTGTCCTTGTTGCCTGGGAACAGACTGGGTACCAGCAATATCACAGTCAGTTTCTACTGGGATGATGGGCCAGTTCTAGGATACAGTCTGGCTTTACCCATGGCTTTTTGGTTCTTATCCTCATGCTGTGCTTTGCAGGATAGTTTCCTACATCTGCATCACCTCCACAGTTCTCTCTATTCCTTCTAATTTCACTCTCCAGAAGGCAATCTTTGCCTGTCCTCCTGTCCCAGCACAGTTCCCTCTATCACAGGCCAAGGCTGGATCCAACACTAGCCTACGTGAAAGCTCCACCCCTTGAATATCCTGGACCTACAAGAAGTCTGGCAGAGCAGAAGTGCAGTAGGCTGGGCCATAGAGATTTACACCTGCAGCCCAGCAAAGGGAGGGTCTTGCTATTGTGTAGAGACCAGGCCAGAGTTATTTTTTATGGTTACTCTGGGCTTTGGTGGGCTTGGTTCTGATGCTCGTTGTCTTGTGATCCTACTTGAGCCAGCACTGCCTGACACAAAAGCTGGCCTGAGGAGAGGTGCTGCCATCCTTATAACATGTAGAAATGATTTTCCTTGCCATTGCTGTGATGCTGGCATCACACAGAATCTGTATGAAAGCAAAGCCCTCACAAAACAGATCCCCAGGGTGTGCTGATGTGTGAAGTTGCAGGTGTGTGTGTGAGGAGCAGTGATACTGCATGGAGCACAAGGGCTATTTCAGCCCCAGGGCTCAGGGAATATGAAAGGATCTTGGTGCCTGGGGAAAGACTCCCCAGTGTGAGTCCTGTGTTTGGGCTGGTGCATGCCGTGTGTAACAGGGGGAACTACAAAGATCCTGTTGAGTACAGAAACATGTCACACTCTCACTGCCATGTCTCAGTGGAGATGGGGATATCTGCTGTTACACAGTCTTCAGTGGGGAAGGGTAAGGTTGGGGCCCTTTGAGGGTCTTCCAGTTCCTGAGCCTGTGGCTCGGCCGGCCCGGCTCGAGGACGCGGCGGTGTATTACTGCGCGTCGGTAGCACGGGGAGGGGAGCCGTGTCTGCGGCCGGCCACGAACCGGTTTGGGCGGGGCGGGGGCACAGTGCCGTCCGGGCCCGCAGGGGGCGCTGCCTGCAGGGCCGCCGAACTCCATCCTGACCAGGGTGCACCTCCCTGAGTTCTCGAGAGAAACGAGCCCGGCACCCATAGCAGCCATTTCATGAGGCCAATGTCAGTTAGACAGAATTACGTTTGAGGTGGGCAGGACGGCAAAACTGACAACACAAGCTGTGTTTGACAACAGACAGACATCCACGCTGTTCCATTCCATCTCCTACTCTCTGCTCCTTCCCCAGAGTTGTACATATGAGAGCAGTAGGAGCCCTCTTCCTAAGAACCTGCAGGGTTGCTTATTCCCATGGCCTTCCAAACAGTCAGAGCTTTTCCTGTGAGCGCTGCAGAGGCTGTGTTCTCTCTTTGCTAAGGGAGAAAACTAATTTACTAAATATGATAGCAAATGCAAGATAACACAATATAATACAGTATAATTGGAATTGAAGCTAATAAATCAAATAAATGAGAGAGAGAGTGTGTCCAAAAACCAAAGGCTTTACTCTAATGCTGAAGGTGGCATGGCTAGGGAGCACACACACAGAGATGAGCAGAAAGAGAGCATCGCGTGACTCCCAAGCGGTTTTATCTTTCCCTCTGAATGGAAAATGGAAATGGAGCAGTGAAGTCTTCTGGGAGCTGTAGTTCTCGACTGAGACAGGTACTCAGAACTATCAATAATCATTAAGACTGCAGCATTAACTCTTTCAGTCCCAGAGCACTGCATGATGTTATGATGTGGAATGCCAGTAACAAAAATCATAAAACCATGACACCAGTGAGATGGGCTGCACTGCTTCCTCATCCTGCTGTGCTATGGAGAAATTGCTTGATCTCTTTGGGCTCCTCTCCCTGGGCTGTCCCTGCACATCTGCAAACTGTGCTGTCAGCTCATCTGGAGCCTTGTCCTGCTCAGATGAGTGCACACATGTACCTGAAGTGGTATATGGGATGGGAGGATGCAGCAACTTGGAGAGAAGGGAATACCTAGAGAGACCAGTAGGAGGGACGTAGTGACACTATGTCTGGGACCAAGGGTTTCAACAAAATGACAGTGATCCTGCAAGTCCTAGAGCCATCACAGAGGAAAAGACATTAGTGACCAAATTGATTCTTCTGGGTTTAAACAGACCACCCCAGCTGGCACATGGTCCTGTTTGTCATTATCTTTTCCATGTGTCTCCTAATCTTGATGGGAATGGCCTCTCATTTGTCAATACGGGAAGTGAAAGGCAACTGAAGATTCCAGTGTACCTCATCCTTAGCAAGTTCATCTTCTTGGAGATCTGGTATACTATTGTTCCCAAAACTGGAGAATTTCAGTGTCATCAGGAGAAACATTGGTGTTTCCAGGTGAAAGGCATGGGCATCTGAGTGTCACAGAACACCTAATCTTTGCACTGTTGCCCTTTTATTGACATAGAAAGTATGTTGCGTTACAGCAGGACTACCATTGTCCATTTCTCCTGTGGTGCTGAGTCTGTTCTTACCCCAGCCTTTGGGACAGGAACTCGATGGTTTCTGTCCTTATTGTCCAAAGTGCTCCACTTTTCATGGTAGTTTCTGACATCTGCATTATCTTCACAGCTCTCCCTACTCCCTCGCCTTTCACTCACCAGAAGGCATTCTCCACTTGTGCTGCCTTCACACCAAGTTCTCATTTTTTAGGAGATTTCTTGAAATAGACAGAATAAAATGTGTTGCAATTGAGATAGGAGCAAAGAAGTTTACAGTTTAGTTTTCCATTAATCTCATATGGAGAAAGGTGATGGAGTCAGTGATTCTTGTCTGTTTGTCTGTTGTACCTCAATTTATCCAACGATTCTATGATACCTTGCATCTCACAGGTAATGAGATGATCTGTGGATATTGTCTTTTTTTAATAAAAAATGGGACCCAGGGATGGCCTGGCTGAAGATGTGATTTCAAGTCGCTAGGTGGAAAACAGCAGGAAAGGCAAGGCACAGGGAACCTGTGGATTCTCTCATCTTGGGAACAACTGGGTCAAGCAACACACTGTGCTGAAGAGTGTTATGGCTGGAACACCTTCACATGCAGCAGCATCCAAATCCAGCCCTGCAATCATCCCCCAAATACAACCTCACCATAGACATCCCAGCAGCAGCCCTTCTGCACTGTTGAGGCTTGGCTGAAGTGCAGGAGATCTGGTTGCAGGTGCAAATAGCCTGGGGAATGAAGGGGAACTCCAGTATGTATTTACATCACCCCACAGGGAGAAACACTTGCCTGCTAAGCTTTGAAAATCTTTCCCTTAAAAAAACACACCTAGACAAAATGGTTTGGCATTTTGCCGGATACAACTTTTCCTTTGGAAATATTACATTTGTTCTAATTATCCATTGAGATCCTCTACTAACTCTAGTTAGCTTTTGTTATCCTGTTAAAAGATCGCCTAGAAGCCACAATTCTTCCAGGGCATGTACTGTGCCTGGAAGCGTCATCACCCACACCTTCTCTTTAGACTCCCTCAGCACTGCTGCCTTGGTGCTATGCACCTGATGAGATGGGGCAAGGACTAACCATGGGCTTCCACCTGCACCTATCATACAGATGGGGTCACTGAATCACCCCGTGCACCCCTAAGCCTCCAACCTCACCTGGACACAGAGATCTTCCTCCACTCTTTCTAATGTGTGCTCCATCTTTCTTGTAATGCTCAAGCAGCTTATGAAGACTGGAAGTTCAGCCAATCTCACTCGAATTGGGAAGCAGAGATCTCATCAGAGTAGATTCCCTGTGAAACTGCTGTCCCAGAGCCATGCAGGTGTTCTCAGGCTGTTCTGCTCCGCCTGCTTGCGAACATCTCCACAGGCCTTGGGCCCTCCCTGACCACTTGCCCACCAAATCCTCTCCGGGGTGCAGCTCTGTTTTGTGCCTGCATTTCTAGCATTTGCTGGAGGATAGAGGAGCTTGTTCTTCTCTGTACCTCCCCTGAGTTCTCGAGCAGCTACTGACCGAAGCCAATGTGAGTCAGACATACCCACGTCTGACATGAGCAAGATGGCATAAATGACAATACAAGCTCTGTTGTACACCGTGGAGATCTTCCGACATTTCTACTACACTTGCTATCCTTTCTTGCTTCCCAAGTGCCACACTGATGAGAGCAGGAGGAGTCCTGTTTCTACAAGACAGCAGAGTGGCTTGTACCCATGACATCCCACACAATTGTATCCATTATATAAACAGAGCAGAGGCTGTGTTGTCTCTTTAAATAACCTTTGGGTTTAGCTATGGGCAGAAACACTGCAAGGAAATGGCCGACCTTGTTCTGCCATGGGCAGAGAGATCTCCAGCTGCAAGGAACCACGCACAAGAGAGCAGCCTCTGCAGCATGTCACAACCTCCCATTCTTCTGGCAATGAAGAAGGGTCTCCGTACACATTCATCTCCTACCCACCAGGAAGAAAGCCAATCTCCCTAGGCAGTTCTGGAGGCCATACAAGGTGGAAAGAAAAATCAAAAGCTCAACTGAGATGCAGAAATCTTTAATGAATGTTTATAGAGGAAGATGAAGTCACAATGAGCAGAGGCTCCACATCTAATCCGAAGCCCGAGCTCATGCAAGGCTTGTGCCTGCCTTTTAGGAAGGGAACAGACTGGTTCTGAGGAGCCTCATAGCCCATAGAAGATGAAGGGAGGAAAAAAAAAAAAAGAAAAAAAAGAAAACTGGAGAAAAAGGGTTCAGTAGAGGGAAAGAAAAAGAGACATGAGCCTTGTTTTCAGAAAGCCCAGGATTGCCCGTTCTTCTCAGCATTTCCTAGAGTAGCCGAGTAGGGTCAGGAATTCTGAAAGCAGTGGCTTGAAGATTCCTTCTTGTTCCAGCACCGTGTTCGTGGTTCATGGAAGAATTTCTCCAGGACCACGGGCAGCGGCTTTAGCAGGGCGGGCACCTTCTGCCACAGTAGCGGCTACCGAAGCCGGACAAGTCAAAACCCCCCGAGGTGATGGGTACGCCCTCAGAGCTGAGGATGCTGCCAACAGCAGCCGAGGTGGAGGATCCCACAACGGTGTTCTGCGGGAAGGAGCTGAGGATGGGTCCGGGCAGGGTCACAACCACGGGAGAGGGCTCGATGACGATGGTGGAATTCTGGCACTGCCTGACACAGGGCTCATTGCAGCTGCTGGCCAGAGGAGTCGGGCCACAGGGCCGGCATGGCACACACTGGGAGTAGCAGGACATGTCTTGGGGCTGCTGGCACACCTAGGAGAGAGAGATAGAAGGAAGTAAAGCATGAGGGCATGCAAGGGACAACCTGGATAGCCTCTCACAAAGGAGCCAAGACAACTCCTAAGGCTGGAGGAGAAGGCTGAGAAAGGAGGTCACATCCCTTTGTTGTGCCAGGGCCCCACAAAGAGCTGTCTGACCCAGACAGACTCTCTTTGAGTGTATAAATCTAAAGCCATGTAAGCTGTGTCCCAAGGACTCTCTGAGTAGACATTATCTCCTCCGTGGTCTCCCATAGCATGGAGCTCCACTATCTGATAACATTTCTATTCAGTTAAGAGGAGGAGAGAAGGCTTCACACTTACCTGAATCCCAACGAACAGAAGGCAAGAGAAGTGGATGGCAGAGTTGGGAACTGGGTTGCCTTTTATACTGGTTCTTCATCACTGCAGGTCCAGAGGCACCCTTGATATAGGCCTTAATTTTCTGACTAGCTAACCTTGAATGCAAGCTATCCCTTCTCATTATATGGGCTAGTTTTTGGTTTCCTGCAGTGCTACCTTTTCATTTGTAGATTTGTGATGTGCCCATTCTCTAATGAAGGATTCTTTGAAGTGGTGTTAATTAAAGGCTCAAAGATGTATAGGGCAGAATTGCATTGGTGAGGCTGATGCCTCAGCTCCAGTGGTGATCAGGTCTGGAGGAGGCAAGTGAAGTCAGCCTGGTTCAGTGCAGAGGGGCTGTCATGGTTTTATAATTTTGATATCGGTGTTCCATATCATAACATTATCTAGTGCACTGGGAGTTAAAGAGTTAATTCTGCAGTTCCATGGATTGTTGATAGTTCTGTTACCTGTCTCAGAAGAGAAGAATGAACTCCCAGAAGACTTCACTGTTCCATTTCCATTTTCTGTTCAGAAGATAAAACTGCCTGGGAGTCACAGGACGGTTTACCTTTTGCTGCATCAAAGAGGGGTAAATAAACCAAGCGTAGGTCAGTCCAGACTTGTCATAGGTCTAACTAAAAGAGATCTTTTATAAAAAGGGATTGTTAACAGAATTGATGTTAGGAGTATGTAGAAGAGAGTAATGGTAGACACCAGACATGTTGTCAGAGAAGCCACTTCCTCTCAACTGCAACCATCCAACCCATTGCTTCTCCACTGAGTGCACTGTCTATCAAATCCACATCTCTCCTTCTCTCCGGAGGATGAAAGTACTCCTTTATGTTCTCACCTTATCCTCTGTCTACAAAGATTGTCTTTCTTCCTTGGCTACATGAGACTACCACAAAAAGGATCACGTGGAGGCGAAGGTAGGGATGCAGACAACTACAAGGACTCTGAAGAGAGAAATGATCTCACTTTGAGAGAACCCTGTCAGTGCAGGCAGTAACCAGCAGCTGACAGAAATTTGTGCCCATCATCTATTGCAGAGGTCCCAAGGAAAACCTATCCGCCTGCTCCACAGAAGGAGAGCAGCCAGCAGAACCCCAGGAAGGCTTTTGTGGTCCTCAGGTCTACAAGCACAGAAGAAAGGGAAGAGAGAAGAGAGAGTAGAAGACAGGGAAATTAAGCTTTAGTCATGTTCTCAGAGAGGCCTAGCTGCCCTGTTTTTAGAAGAGAGCACTGGACACTCAGCCTTTCTGACATCAGTGGCCAGGATCTCAGTCTTCAGTTCAGTATGCCTTCTGGGTTCAGAGGGGACGTGGCCTGGGCCCTCATTAGTGGCTTTAGCACAGTGGGAAACCATCTGCTGCAGTAGCATCTGGCAATGCAGGAGAGTTCACTGTACCCAGAACTGACGGGGACTCCATCACTGCTGAGGATGCTGCCAACAGCAGCAGAGGTGGAGGATCTCACAGCAGCATTCTGCAGGAAGGAGATGTGCATGTGGGCAGATAGGACCACTACCATAGGAGAGGGCACAGTGGAGTTCTGGTACTGCATCATTGCAGCTTTTGACCAGCAGGGTCAGGCCAAAAGGCAGGCATGTCAGGCACAGGGCATGGCAGGCACTGGTTATAGCAGGACATAGATCAGGGCTGAAATTGTACCTGGGACTGAAGCTGAGGAGAAAGCAGAGCACAGGGACACATGAGGAGCAGTCCATGAAACTCCCAGGAGCACAACAATGAGCCATTTTGGTTGGCTGGTAAAATCAGAATCACGGAATGACAGAATCATAGGGGTTGGAAGGGACATCTGGACATCACCTAGTCCAGCTGCCATGCTGAAGCACATTCCCTAGATGACGACAAACAGGAAAGCATTCAGGTGGGTTTTCAATATCTGCTGAGAAGGAGATTACAAAGCTCTCTGGGCAGCTGGTTCCAGTGCTCTGCTCATTCACGCTCAAAGAAAAGAAGTTCTTTCCCATGTTCAGATGGATATTTCTGTGTACAAGTTGGTGCCTGTTCACACACTGAGCATGACTGAAACGATCCTGGCCCCATCCTCTTTGACACCTGCCCATTCAATATTCATAAGCATTGATAAGACCTTCTCTTCGACTCTTCCAAGCTAATAAATCCCAGGACTCTCAGCCTTTCATCCACAGGAAGATGCTTATGGCCCTAGAAAAATGAACAAAGTGGTAAAAGATTGTCTTCACTTTATCCATGTGTGATGTGAAAAGGCTGGCCAGATGCAACAAGGCTGCTGTCTCTTTCTCAGTGGAAAATCCATCTCAGCCAAGCCCCACTCAGGCGTGATGAGAAAAGGACGTGGGAGAAGGGCTTCAGACTCATGTGGTTACCGAGACTAAGTAGGTGAGAGATGTTGATTAGAGGGTCAAGGAATCAGGCTGCCTTTAATGGAGACCCTGCACTGCCCCAGGTCCAGACATAGCCTTCATGGAAGTGAAAATTTTCTGTGGTGCTTGTGATGAGTGGAAAACAGGCAATGACATGAGCTGTGTGGCTGCTTCCCTTAATGCTGCTTGTTCATTCCCTGGCTTATACCACACCCATTCCCTCATGGAGGCTTCTACTGAGTGCTGGGATTGAAAGGCCCCAGGACTTCTGGGCCAGGAATGAGTCAGTGATGGCAGAGGACTCAGCTCAAAGTGCTGAGATGGATCCATCTCAGGCAAGTGATGCTGGCCTGGGTCTACCCTGCATGCTGATCTGCCATGTCTTCCTCTTTTTCTCCATCCCAATTAACTCCAGTGGTCTCATGTGTTTGGATTCCCAGGCAGGTGGGCTGGACTGCTGGGTTTCAATTCTCTTCCTCATCCCACTGCCTTGTGGTGAAATTGCATGACCTCCTTGGGCTCCTCTCACTGGGCTGTCCCTGCACATCTGCAAACTGTGCAGGCAACTCATCTGGAGCCTTGTCCTGCTCAGAGCACTGCATCCTTGCCCTGCCAAAAAGGTGCCCAGCATCTCCTCAGTCAGCTCCCCATGGCCTCAGCCCCTGCCTCTCCAGCTGTGTGTCTGTACCTGAGCATGGGTGGTAATTGCACACATGTACCTGAAGTGTGCGTGAGCTTTTGTTTCCATGTGTGCCTGTGCTTTTGTGAGTGCATTGATGTAACCTTTATTTTCAGAGGGCTGTTTGTCAGAGGATGCAGCGACTGGGAGAGAAGGGAATACCCAGAGAGACCAGTAGGAGGGATGTGGTGACACTGCATCTGAGGGCAATGGTTCAACAAAACTTCAGTGACTCAGAAAACGTAGAGTCATGGCAGAGGAGAGCGGGACATCAGTGATCAAACTGATTCTTCTGGGCTTAAACTGACCATCCCAGGTGGCACGTGATCCTGTTTGTCATTACCTTTCACATGCCTCTCCTAATCTTGATGGGAACAGCTTCTCCTTTGTCACTGTGTGAAGTGAAATGCACCTGAGGATCCCCGTCTATGTCTTCCTTATCAAGTTAATCTTCTTGGAGATCTGGTATACCATTGTTCCCAAAACTGGAGAATTTCTGTGTCAGAAAGAATATTTTGGGAGAAATATTCATGTTTCCAGATGAAAGGCACAGTCATAGAATCACAGAATCATAGAATCACACAATGACCTGGATTGAAAAGGACCACAATGATCATCTAGTTTCAACATCCCTGCTATGTTCTGGGTTGCCAAACACCAGATCAGGCTGCCCAGAGCCATATCCAGCCTGGCCTTGAATGCCTCCAGGGATGGGGCATCCACAACTTCCTTGGGCAAGCTGTTCCAGTGTGTCACCAACCTCTGAGTGAAAAACTTCCTCCTAATATCCAACCTAAACCTCCCTTGTCTCAGTTTAAAACCATTCATCTTCATGGAGATCTGGAATACTATTGTTCCCAAAACTGGAGAATTCCTGTGTCATCAGGAGAAGTATTAGTGTTTCCAGGTGAAAGGCAGTCATCTGGGAATCTCTGAATGTCTGGTCTTCTCAGTGTTGCTCTTCAGTTTTCATATACAATATATTGCATAACGCCAGGAATATCACTGTCCATTTCTCCTGTGGTGCTGGGTCTGCTCAGAGCCTGGGCTTTGGGACAGGAACTTAATGGTTCTGATCCTTCTTTTCCAAAATGCTCTGCTTTTCATCATAGATTCTGACATCAGCATCATCTTCATTGTTCTCTCTGCTCTCTCTCCTTTCACTCACCAGAAGGCATTCTCCTCTTGTGCTTCCAGCACATCATGGTTTGTTAGGAGATTTCTTGAAATAGATACAAAACAATGTGTTGGAATTGAGAAAGGACTCAAGAGGCTTGTGGTTCAGTATTTCCTTAAGCCTGTGTGGAGAAAGGTGATGGAGTCACTGACTTCTGTCTGTTTGCCTGTTCTACCTCAGGATATGCTATGATTCCATGATTCCCTGCATTTCACAGATGAAGAGATGATCTGTGGACACTGTGTTTATTTTAACAAAAAAAGGACCCAGGAGTGGCCTGGCTGAAGGTGTGACTGCAGGTTTCTAGGTGGGAAACAGCAGGAAAGGCAAGGCACAGGGAACCTGTGGATTCTCTCCTCTTGGGGACAGCTGGGCCAAGCAACACACTGTGCTGAAGAGTGCTATTGCTGGGACACCCTCACCTGCCACAGCATCCAGCCCTGCCATCAACCCCCAAATACAACCTCACCAGAGACCTCCCAGCAGCAGCCCTTCCACACTGTTGAGGCTTGGCAGAAATGCAGATCTGATTGCAGGTGCACATAGCCTGGGGAATGCAGGGGAACTCCAGTAACGATTTACATCACCCCACAGGGAGAAAAGCACACTCGCTATACTATAAAAATACTTTCCTTTAAAGAACATGCCTAGACAAAATGGTTTGGCAGTTGCCAGATTTAACCTTTCCTTTGGATACATTATATGTACTTGTTTTTATTACCCAGAGACAACCTGCTATGTCCAGTTAGCTTTTGCCACTGTTGTTGGATGCAGTAGGAGCCACCCTTCTTCCACAGAAGCAGGGAAGGACACACTAAAGAGTGCAGCAAATGTTTAATGAGTCTGAAGAAGGAAATAAAATCACTCCAAGAGTGGACACCGAGTGTGGGGAACAACAGGAACAGACAAGAATCATTCCTACGGCAGTGTTGCCACAGGGCCCTTATTTCCTGGCCAAGAATTGTAGAGAGGCAAGGAGGTCACTTGAGGCTGGTTTTGAGGGGTACTAACAGAGATCTGTGTGCAGAAAAGACAACAATAATATTTTCTGAGAAGCTCCACTTGCATGCAGAACTTTCCAGATATAGATTGCATGTTGTTTTCCTATGCTGTTCAATTTCATGTTATGTTCAGTCCTTTTCTTCCCGTCTCTCTGTGCTCTCGCCTGCCCATGTGGCGGGGGACACCGCAGGCGGGCAGCTGGTTTTTATGCGCCGAAGGAGCTTTCGCAGCAGTCCCTCAGCTCTCCGCTTACGCGTCCGCACCCGGGCTACCCTGCAGGACACACAGAGCACAAACCCCGCTACCCGCGCATAGGCGCCCAGCACTCGCAGCCCGGAGCAGCCCCGAGTGACGCCGGCGCAGGGCGCAGCCCCGGGGCAGAGCTGGCAGCGGCAGCGGCGGGGAGGAGGTGGCACGGGCGGAGCAGAGGCGGGGCTGGCGGGGGCAGCGGAGCGGCGGGATGCGGCAGTGCCGGGCCGTGGGGCTGGCCGCTGTCCTCCTGGGTGCGTGGGGCTGCCGCCGGCGGGGCCGGACTGCGGGGGCTGCGGGAGTCTGAGGGTGGCCGGGGCCGCGCTTGTCGCTGTCCGTCCTGGTTCTTTTCGACCTCGTACCCTTTTCACCTCTGAATGAAATTTCGGTGGGAGAAAATGGATTTTCTGAGTTTGCTGCTTCTTATCTTCTCGGCAGTGGCTGTGAGCAGAGCCCAGGTGCAACAGGAGCCGTCGGCAGAGACCAGCGAGGGCAACGGCATCAACATCACCTGCTCACACCCCCATATACAGCCCAACGATTACATCCACTGGTACCGTCAGCTCCCGGGCCGAGGCCCCGCATTCCTCGTCAGCGCTTTTAAAGGCTCCAAGGAGGTGCCGGACCCGGTGGGAGAGCTGTGGGTGTCGGCAGACCGCCGCTCCAGCGCCCTGTGGCTCGCCCGGCCCCGGCTCGGGGACGCGGCGGTGTATTACTGCGCCGTGGGCACACGGAGAGAGGAGCCGTGTCTGCGGCCGGGCACGAACCGGTTTGGGCGGGGCGGGGGCACAGTGCCGTCCGGGCCCGCAGAGGGCGCTTCCTCCAGGGCCGTCAAACGCCATCCTGACCAGGGCGCACCTCCCTGAGTTCTCGAGAGAAATGAGCACCGCTCCCGCAGCAGTGATTCACTGAGGTCAGTGTCAATCAGACACAGTTGAGCCTGAGGTGGGCAGGTCAGCCTGCCATGTATTTGTGAAGAACTGCAGGACTGACTACATGAGGTGTGTTTGACACCAGAGGGACATTCACGCAGTTCCATTCCATCTTCTCTCTTCTCCTCCTTCCCCAATGCAGCACACATGAGAACAAGGGGACCTCCATTCCCAAGAGCCTGTTGGATGGCTTGCGCCCATGGCCTCCCACACACTCCTTGTTTTTCATGTGGGGGCATTGAAGGTTATGATCTCCATTTGCAGGACATGTGGGTATAGTTGTGGGAAGGTACACTGCAAGTGAAAGGCTGATTGTCACTTCCTCTGCAATAGCCAGGGATATCTCCTTCAGCTGCAAGGTTTAGTGCCCAAGAGCAGAGCCTCTGTAGTGTGTCTTAACCTCCCTTTCTTCTGGGAATGGAGAAGGGTCACCTTAAACACTCATACCCACCAAGAGCAAAACCATTTTCCCCGGGCAGCTCTGGAGACCATACAAGGTGGGAGGGAACACCTGAAAGCTCAAAGTGAGATGCCAAAGTCTTTACCTAATGTTTAAGAATGAAAAGGAAATCACTCTGAGCAAAGGCACTACAGTACAAGATTCACCTGATTCCGTGTTTGAGTTTGTGCAGTACATGGGCCTTCTTTTCCAGCAGAGGCTGCCAAGGGGAATATAGGGAAAGAAAAAAAGAAAAAAAAATGGAGAGAAAGAGGTGGGTGGAGGAATAGAGAGAAATGCTTTCAGTAAACCCAGGATTGCCCCTTCCTGACAGCGTTTCCTAGAGTAGCTGAGGATGGTCCAGTATTCTGAAAGCAGTGGCTTGAAGATTCCTTCTTGATCCAGCACCGTGTTCGTGGTTCATGGAAGAATTTCTCCAGGACCACGGGCAGCGGCTTTAGCAGGGCGGGCACCTTCTGCCACAGTAGCGGCTACCGAAGCCGGACAAGTCAAAGCCCCCCGAGGTGATGGGAACGCCCTCAGAGCTGAGGATGCTGCCAACAGCAGCCGAGGTGGAGGATCCCACAACGGTGTTCTGTGGGAAGGAGCTGAGGATGGGTCCGGGCAGGGTCACAACCACGGGAGAGGGCTCGATGACAATGGTGGAGTTCTGCACTGCCTGACACAGGGCTCATTGCAGCTGCTGACCAGAGGGGTCGGGCCACAAGGCCAGCATGGCACACACTGGGAGTAGCAGGACATGTCTTGGGACTGCAGGTATACCTACGAGAGAGAGATAGAAGGAAGAACAGAACAAGGATATGTGAGGGACAACCTGGATAGCCTCTCACAAAGGAGCCAAGGGAACTGATAAGGATGGAGGTGGAGGCTGTGACAGGAAGCCACATCCCTTCATTGTGCCAGGGCCGTACAAAGAGCAGTGTGGACCAGGGAGACTCTCACAGACTGTATACATTGAAAGCCACGTAAACTGTCCCAAGCATTCTCTATGCACACCTTATCCCCCCCACGGTCTCCCATAGCAAGAACCTCCACTGTCTGATAAGATGACTTTTGAGGCAAAATCTGACTTAGCAAGAGGAGGAGAGGCGGCTTCACATTTACCTGGTTCCCAACGAGAAGGAGACAAGAGAAGAGGATGGGAGAGCTGGAATCTAGGCTGCCTTTTATACTGGTCCTTTATTGCTGCAGGCCCACAGACACCCTTGATACAGGCAATAATTTTATGACAAGCTATCCTGGAATATGTGTCATCCCTTCTCATTATATGGGCTGTGTTTTGATTTTCTGCAGTGCTACCTTTTCATTTCCAAATTTTTTGCCCAGCCCATTCTCTAATGAAGGATTCTTTGAAGTGCTGCGATGAAAGGCCCAAAGGTTTATAGGGCAGGATTGCATTGGTGAGGCAGATGACTCAGCTTTAGTGCTGGATGGGTCCAGAGCATGCAAGGAACTTCAGCATGGTTCACTGCAGTGGAGCTCTTTGAAGCGTCATTCTTAGGATCAGCTCCTGAAAGCACCAGCTGGATACCCAAGGCTTCCTGTACAAGAGTATGTGCCTCATCCTTCTCTTTCTCTGCCTCCTCAGCTCACTCTGATGGCCACTTGTTTTGGCTTTCCACTGCGTATGAGTTTTCTGCTTGTATTTAACCCTATGCCATGTAACACTGCCCTCTGGAAAACTGTTTTTAACTTTCAATTTGTGCATTCTCTGTGCAATCTGCCAGTTCACAAAAAATATCACAAAATCATAGAATAATTTTTGTAGGAAGAGTCATGAAAGATCATGTAGTTTCAATGACTTCCACAAACAGGGATACATTTCATTGTATGTGGGTGGCTGGACTGGATGACCTCACAGGTCTTTCCCAACCTTGGTGATTCTATGATTCTATCAGCTTTAAGAGAGCCACCCTCCAGTGCCAAGGGGGCTGAAGGAATGCAAAATTGTTCTCCAAGGCCATCTCTATGCAGGTTTATAGTTGTATAATCAACAAATATACAGATGTATAATTGATAAGTATACAGAGAAATTAGTCTGGTCTTTAGAGAGCATATAGCTGGAAAGATTATCATGTTGGAAAGGAAAATCAGAAAGGAATAGAAAATACTCACAAGTATAATAGGCTCACAAGAAAACTCCAAAAGGAACAATCTACAGAGAGAGATCCTTCCTCAGTGGCAGTCAGCCCTTAAATGGGGTCTAGGAGAGGTGCAGCCTGGCTCCACCTCTGCCGGTCACACAGGTGAAGTGCCTTCACCTGTGCTACCACAGCTGACTCGGTGCTCGCCTCAGGTGGTCAATCAGAGGTTCAGGCCATGATTCAACAGTTCCCATACACTAGTCCACATGGGTATAAACTCAAGGATGCAGCGAAGTGGAAGCCTCCAGTGTGGGAAGTAGCTGGAGAAGAAAAGAAACTCATAGCCTATTAATATTGGAATTTCTACAGGGCATCCATCTACCAGGCACAAAACTGGAAAGGCAGCTACTTCAGTTCAGACTGTACGTGTATCTAAAAGAGATCTCTGAGGAAAAAAGATTGGAAAGAGTAGTGAGTGTAAGAATGAGCGGAAGAGGGTAATGGTAAACATTGGCTATGTTGTCAGAGATGCCACAGAAGCCACTTCCTCTCGAGTGCAACTATCCAACCCATTGTTCTTCCACTGACTGGACCATTTATCAAATCCACATCTCTCATCTCCTGAGGCTGAAAGTTCCCTCTCATGTCCTCATCTTATCCCCTGCCAAGAAAGATTGCCTTTAATCCTAGGCAGAATGAGACTCTCATCAAAAGTGTCATGTGAAGGCAGAGGCTGGGATTCAGACGACTGTAAGGACTTTGAAGAGAGAAATGATCATCTTTTGAGAGAACCCTGTCAGTGCAGGCAGTACCAGGAGCTGACAGAAACTTGTGCCCATCATCTATTGCAGATGTCCCACTGAGGACCTATCTGGCTGTCCCACAGAGGGAGAGCAGCCAACACCTCCCATAATAGCTTTTAGGATCTTAAGGCCTACAAGGACAGAAGACAGGGAAATTAGGCTTTGGTCATGTTTTCAGAGAGCCCTATCTGCCCTCCTTTAGAAGAGAGCACTGGACACTCAGCCTTTCGGACATCAATGGCCAGGATCTCAGTCCTCAGTCCAACATCATCTTCTGGGTTCCCAGGGGACCTGGTCTGGGCTCTTGTAAGTCACTAGCACAGCAGGGAACCATCTGCTGCAACAGTATCTGGAAATGCAAGAGAAATCACAGTACCCTGAGCTGACGGGAACTCCATCACAGTTGAAGATGTTGCCAACAGCAGCAGAGGTGGAGGATCTCACAGTGGTGTTCTGCTGGAAGGAGTTGTGGATGGGGGCAGACCAGATCACTATCACAGGAGGGGGCAGAGTGACCAGCAGGGTCAGGGCACAAGGCCAACATGACAGGTACTGGACATGGCAGGCACTGGTCGTAGCAGGACATGGATCAGGGCTGAAGTTGTACCTGGGAGAGACAGCAGGGAGAAAGCAGGGCAGAAGGACATGTAAGGAGCAGTTCATCACCCTCCCATGAGCACACCAATGAGCCATTTTGGTTGGCTGGTAGAATCACAGAATCACAGAACTGTAGGGGTTGGAAGGGACATCTGGACATCATCTAGTCCAACTGCCATGCTAAAGCAGGTTCCCCAGATGAGCTCAAACAGGAAAAGGTCCAGGTGGGTTTTGAATATCTCCAGAGGAGATTCCAAAACCTCTCTGGGCAGCTGATTCCAGTGCTCTGCTCTTTCACACTCATGTTCAGATGGAGCTTCCTATTCCCACCTGTCCTGTCACTAGGCAACACCAAAAAGAGCCTAGCCCCATACTCTTTACATATGCCCTTTAGAAACTTACAAGCATTGACAGGATCTCCTCTTTCTCTTCTCCAGGTTAAACTGTCCCAGGACTCTCAGCCTTTCATGTCAAGGAAGATGTTTATGGCCCTATAAAACTGTACAAAAGGGCACAATGCTGTCTTCACATCATCCAAACATGATCAGAAGAGAGCGTCCAGATGCAACAAGGCTGCTGTCTCTCTCTTATTGGAAAATCCATCTAAGCCAAGCCCCACACAGGCATGATCAGCAAAGAACATGGGAGAAGGGTTTCACACTCATGTGGCTACCAAGAGAGATGTTGATTAGAGGGTCAAGGAATTGGACTGCCTTTTATGGTGACCCTGCACTGCTCCAGGTCCAGACATAGCCTTCATGGAAGTGACAGTTCTCTAAGGTGCTTGTGATGAGTGGAAAACAGGCAATGACATGAGCTGTGTGGCCGCTTCCCTTAATGTCACTTGTTCATTTCCTGGCTTATACCACACCCGTTCCCTTGTGGAGGCTTCTTCTGAGTGCTGGGATTGAAAGGCCCCAGGACTTCTGGGCCAGGAATGAGTCAGTTATGGCAGAGGACTCAGCTCAAGTGCTGAGATGGATCCATCTCAGGCAAGCGATGCTGGCCTGGGTCTACCCTGCATGATGATCTGCCATGTCTTCCTATGTCCCTCCATCCCAATTAACTCCAGTGGTCTCATGTGTTTGGATTCCCAGGCAGGTGGGCTGGACTGCTGGGTTTCAATTCTCTTTCTCATCCAGCTGCTGTCTGGAGGAATTGCTGGATCTACATGCACATAATTTGCCTGACCATGTGCACAGGTCCAGCAGGTCCCAAGGCCCATTTTTTTCCCTCTGTGTGCTGGTGCAACCTGGGCACCTCATCATCTGAAGAGATCTAGGGGAGGCTGGAGTGTTTGTGTTTAACTGATTAGTGCCTGCAAGCCCAGATCTAGTATTTCTCTAAAGCCTCCCAGCAGTTCTCAGCACCCATCTGCTTCCTTAAGACCTTCCTGTCTCCTGACCCAGGTGGAAAGAAGTTTTGTCATGGCTTTATGATTTTTTGGTTATTGGTATTCCACATCATAACATCATGTAGTGCACTGGGACTTAAAGAGATAATGCTCCAGTTCCATGGATTTTGAATTGTTCCGGGTACCCAGTTCTTAGAAGAGAACTACATCCTAAAAACCCCAGAGGACTTTGCGTTATTTGTGTTTCTGTTTTCTGTTCAGAAGGAAAAGATAAAAACCGTCCACAAATCACTTGCCCTCTTTTCGATCGTCTCGCTCATCTCTGTTGTGCCATCTTGTCACAGCATTAGAGTAAGGCCTTTGGCCTTCTGACACACTCTTTCATTTTATTTATTAGCCACAATTCTAATTATATTGTATTACATTGTATTATAGTGTGTTATCTTGCATTCCGATATCTTATTTAGTAAATTAATTTGTTTCTCCTCAGACTGTTGCCTCTGCTTTGTTTTTCGGCCCACCTCTCTGCCCTTTTCCCACTTTTTCCCTTTTTCCATTTCCCAGGGCATGGGTCCATGGGTACCCCTGCCTCACTAGTAACGGAACTGGGCCAAACCAGACCATAAACCATTGGCACTGTGCTTCTCAGGTGCTCAGCTGTACTTCAAGCAACTATATAAGGCAAGGAAGGCACAGCAGGTGGCGGCCATGGCAAAGAGGCCATAGAGAGGGGCAGTCAGGATGGTTGAGACTGGAAGATGGTAATATCCTGGAACAAGAAAAATGCTCTTGCTTTAGTCACAGACATGCAGCTTCAGAACAGGCACAGCTCTCTGGACACTGGGGACAACAAACAAGATCCATTGCAGTGGCTCATCAGAAGTGGCTGAACTCAAACCTTATGACTATAGGAAAAAGAAAAGGTGTGTGAGACTTAAAGGAGACACCTCCCTTTGGTAGTGAATCCTCCAATTTCCTGAAGTCTTGGGTGTTTGTTTTCTTTGTCAGGGACTGCCACCTGGGATACTGCAGAGGGACTCGCAGGGCTTGTCTGCATATCAGTGTGTTACCCTGTGCGGCTCTTCTGTGTGAGTCTGCTTCCAGACAGCGGTGACTTTAACCACCCCAATAAACGCTGGATGGGCACTATGGCTGGACATCAGGAATTCTGGAGATTTCTGAAATCAAAGGGAGACAAAGTTTATAATCCAGGTAGCTGATGAACTGATTAAGGGAAACTGTCTATTGGAACTCTTCCTCACAAACAAGGAGAAACTCTTGAATACTGTATGGACAAAAGACAGCCTTGGCTGCAGTGACCATGAGTCTGTGCAGCATAAGATGCGGAGAGGACTGACCAAGGGCAGAATTGCAATCATGGACTTCAAAAGAGCACATCTTAGGCTCCTCAGGAAGCCAAGTGGCAGAAGTGCCCTGGAGGGGAAACTGCTGGAGAGCTGGCTAAGCTTTGAAGACAGCCTCCTCAAAGCACAAAACAATGCCACTCCA
>JACDJE010000772.1:88631-108463 GCA_016647715.1 Pavo muticus
AACCTATGAAGAGAAGTGAGAGTAAGAGTGAGTAGAACAGAGAAATTGTAGGCATGGGGCATTTTGTCAGAGAAGCCAAGGTAGCCTCTTCCTGCATGTCTTTGCTTAGCAAGCCAAAGATGTTTGGCTACTCTTAGAACAACAGCTCAAAGATTGTTCTTTCCAGTGCCACTGGTCTCAGCACGACACTTCTTGATGTCAGAGATGCAGTTAGGAGAGCAGATCTGGAGGAAGAGGGAGATGGATGAGGAGCAGTTTGGCACCACACCATGAGGGAACCAAGGCACATGGAGTGCCAGGACCCAGAAAGTGCCACTAGATCCTATATACCACTAAGACCCTAGATTGTCACAGGCCCATTCTCTCTCCATGCCAAATCTCCCAATTTTCTTCATCCATGACATGCAGCCTCAAGATTTGGCATGGAACAAAGCTGATAGCAGTTGAGAGGTCCATTGAACTGAGATGTCCGTTGAGCTGAGAACTCCTTATGGAGAATGAGGGGCACAACATCAGGCCTCACACTCACCATTTTCCCAACAAGAAGGAGGTAGTAATAGTGGATGGGAGAGAAAGGAGCTGACTACCTTTTACAATGGGCCTAATCTGCCTCATATAAAGAGGCATCCTTTGTAGCTGCGATTATTTTCTGACAAGTATTCTTGTCAGAATATTCTTGAATACGTAACGTATCTAATGATAGGGGCTGTTGTCATAGTTGCAAGTGTGACAGGGAAAGGGAGTTCCTTTCTTCCCCCTTTCAGGGAGAAGGAAAGAAAAATGACCCAATTAAGATAAGTAGAGATAACAAATTTACTACAAATAGTAAAAGAATATAAGATAATAATATGAAAGAGAGTTACAGTTAATAACTCAAATGGGAGAGAGAGGAAGGCTATGACCATGCTGCTGGAACCTGGAATGCTCTCAACCCTGTCAACCAGAATCAGAGATCAGGTAGGGAACAGTGGAGGTTCATGGGAATAGTAGTTTTCTTGGAGAGTCAGAACTCAATTGAAACTGCTTGAGAACACAGGAGCAGGAAGTACAGCTCTGCAGTGCACTGTGCCTCTGCACCTGATATCCTTCTGCATGATGTCATGATATGGAATACTGATAAAACCAGTACATCTGTGCATTGGCTTCCTACATTGCTGTATTCTTAAATTATGCCATTCCCATTCCCCAGTAAAGGCATCTTTTGAGTGGCAGGAAAAGAAGCCCAAGCATTTCAAGCATTTTCAGGCAACACATGGAATTGTGGTCTGTTCTTCTAAGATAAAAAAAGAAGAGGAATGGAAGCAGACTGAGCCTGTAGAGAGCCTTCTGATTATTTTTTCTCAAGAAGTCAGTTAACTAGCCTTGAATTTCCACACCTCTCTTACCGATATCCCAAAATAACCAGCATCCCCATGATGTAAAACATGCAGCATCTAGGCTTCTTTTCCAGGCTTGTTTTCTGCCACAAGTGAAGGTATTTTGAGAAAAACTCATAGGCCTGTTTCCTCACAAAAGGAAAGAAGGAAAGAAACCACATTGTTGTAGAAACACAAAGGATGTGGAAAAGATGGATGTGGAAAAAATGGACTTCTCAGAAGTGCACAGTGATCAGATGATAATCATACCATTTAGAGCCATGTAAGTTCAGTTGAGCTATTAGAAACTCTTTCTTTCTTCTAACCCTGAAAATTCCTAGGTAGTGTAGTAGGTGGTCCAGGAATTGTCTCCAGTCTTGGAAATGTCCAAGATATTCTGGGCATACCCCTGTCAATCCTCATCTAATGAAACCCTCTCCAACATGAGAATCTGAATGAATAAACTCTACTAGTCCTGTCCAACCTAAATTATTCTAAGATTCAGTGGGAAGAATAAAGAGTGAGAGTAGTTGCATTTTCTATGTTTGTTAAAGACTGGAATGAAGGAGTGGACAAACAGAGATTACAGTGAGTTTACAAGTGGAAGGGATTTTTTTTAATTTCTTCCCAATTATCTTTTAAGAAAGCAGACTTTGAGATGGCATGAGACAGCTTCACAGTATTTCTCTTTAACATATAGTTCAGAATATATTTTTATTATTCTTCTTTTTAGCATTATTATTCTATTATAGAGATTTGATGAAGTTCTTTTGAGTCTCTACAGTCCCTGTTGGAGCCTAGTTCCTCGCTTCATTGGCCCACTCCAACCAAACACAGACAGACACCTGGGGCTGCTTTACTGCAGGGTTCCTTGCCTCTTTCTGGGGGGACGTGGGGAAAAGTTATTGTTGTCAGGTGATGGAGGAAGGAAAAGGGAGAGGTGGTATAAATATGGGGGGACATCTGTTCCCAGAAGAAAAGTCACCATTTCCAAATAACTGGAGACCTGAGGAGAGAGTACAGTGGGGCAGAACATCAGAAACTCTACAGTGTCCATTAGGCGAGTACAGAAGAGTAGATATTTATTGCAACAGATGGGAGGACTCCACTGGAAGCTCAGAGCAGGAACACAGCCTCCCTGGCATGGGTACTCCAGAGTCACCACATCTCCAAGCTGTGAAGATTTAGGCTAAGGAAGAAACACGTGTCACAGCTGAAGGAGGGAGAACCCCAACCAGGGCACTCCAGCCATGCTAAGGACAGATGTATTCTCCTCCTCAATTTATTCTTTTGGTCTCTTTGCCAAGTCATTTCCTGCAGCTCTGCAGCTCTGTTCTCTTAGGGCTCTTGGTGGAGATGTGTGGTTTTCTGAGGCTCTCTGACACATGCAGAAGGATCAGTCTCAGTATGCACCTCAGGTATCTCATGCTCGCTGCCTGAGGCAGTCACTGACTTTAGTTGATGACATGTTTCTTCTCCCCAGGAGATCTTGCCCCTATCAAATTCTTTCTTCCAAGAACTGCTCTTAAATTATTGGAAAAAAATGCTGGGAAGCATTAGATCATGCCTTGCTTTTTCCATCAGTTTTCTCATGATGCTGTTAATGCTGGAAAAGAAGATATGAGGCAGAGAAGACCATCTCAATCATCTCAGACCTCCTTCCTGTCCTTCCCTCTTACCAGTCATTCTTGTCCCTTCACCTGTCCCTTCTGATCTGTCTGGGCCCAATGTTTCACATATCACTGCAGAAGCTTTTTTCTATTCTTCAAATTACGATTTTTTTGACTTGGCAAGGTAATCACAGCAGACAGCTCAAATTGGATGCAGGAACACAGAAGCCTCTCATCCCACTTTGGTGTTCCGCCAGCCTCTGTTTTGTCTGGCACATGTAATAGAGCATGCACTGAATATTCATTTCCTTCTGCATGCCAGCACTAGCATAGCTTTCTTTTCCCTCCCTTCCTTGAGATTAGATCCATCTGAGGGGAAATAGAAGGGGTACCCAGCTCTCCCCTGGCAGCGCTGCTTCCCCTGAGCACCCAGAGATCTGCAGAGAATCCTCTTACAGAAGGGGCTGAATTCAGAGTCTTGAGAGGAAAGACAAGTTGATAAAAGAGGTCACACCCTGGAACTCTCCTCTGCACCCTGGAACTCTCCTCCCTGGAGACAAGACCATTTTTACCACTGGCTGGGAAGAGGGCATGTAGTCCATTCTGAGTGTAGTAGTCCATTGTAGGCTGGGGGGCTGGAAGAAATCAGTTTGAGACTTGCCTGGCAGAACCATGCAAAATTCATCCTTGTCCTCTGACTTTTTCCCAACTCCCGGCAGGCTGGGCCTTGCCTGAGAGGGCATTTCTAGAGAACAAAATGGTGCTAGCACATGACTTCAGCAAGAATTCTATTCCCCAGGCTCCACCTGAAATCCCCAAGAGGAGATGGTGCAGGTTTTCTTGCGCATTTGACAAACCCCTGTGGAAATGTCCCCCACTCTGCTACATTCAGGTTGACCTCATGTCATGGTTTTGTGGTTTGTTATCAGTATTCCACATAGTAGCACCATGGAGCATGGGAGTTAAAGATTTAATGCTGCAGTTCTGTTCTCAGAAGAGAAGAGTGAACTACAGCTCCCAGAAGACTTCGTTATTCTTTTTCCATTTTCCATTCAGAGGGAAATATAAAACTGACTGGGAGTCACGAGATTGTTCTGCTTTTGCCCACCTTGGCTCTCCGTGCTCCCTAGCAGTCTCGCCTACAGCATTAGAGTAAGGCCCTCACTTTTGGACATCCTCTTTCATTTATTTGATTTATTAGCTTCAATTCCAATTATACTGTATTATATTGTATTATCTCACAGTTCACTATCACTTTTAGTAAATTAGTTTTTTCCTTATTTTGTGGCCACTGCTTTTTCTTATCTTGACCCATCTCCTTACCATTGCCCTACTCTCCTTCCCCTTATGCCAGGGCATGGGAGCATGGTTCATTTTGTCCCCCTGTCACTGGACTAGGCCAGACCAGGCCAAACCATGACATTTTTGGGGTGTATTGGCCAGGAAATCAAACCAAACTTTTTAACCAACCACACACAAAAGAGAGAATTATTAGAGTGCCATATGGAGAGCCACAACTCTTTATTAGAGAAATGTGATGCTCTGACCTTCACAGATAGACTAGATTGTAGGCATGGTGGTCTGCCAAGTTCAGGCACTGCACCATATTTTTTTTATTGTTATTTTTGGCACCATGCCAACTATGAAACTGTTCTTTATTTTAGAAGGGTTATATAAGGGATTAAATGCCATTATATTCAGAATTATAATTCTTAGAATGTACTGGTTTCTTATTAAGTCTGCCATTCTCTGTTTTGGAGTTATATATAACAAATGAGGAGCACTGGTGGAGACACCTATCTGGTACCCGTATGCAATGTGGTATGGTTTGAGTAATGAAAGTTACATCCCAGAAGGAGTAGCTAATTTTATAGACCACACAGCATTTAAACAGGCTACTAGATTCTCCTCCTGGTTTCCCATATGTTTTTGAAATGCTCCATCAATGGCATTCATGATCATGTTGTCAATCTCCCTGAATGTATTCCTCCCCATTTACATTATCTGGAGGAAGCTTTCCCCAAACCCAGAGAATACTAAGTGGCAGGGATTGTGGAGGGGTTTAGGAAAAATCTTACAGAGATGGGGACTTGCAGTGTCATTAAATTTAACTCTTGAACAACTGCGGAGCCCTGAGAACCTAAGCAAATATTTGAGTCAGGGATGTTATGGCTTAGGTAGATCTGAGGAGGCACAAATTATTTGGGACATGGCTTGTGTTTACCAAGCCCTATACAATACTATTTTGGAGAGAGAGAGTTTTCAAGCTGAGATCCAAGCCAAAAGGGGAAGTCTCTGAATTGAACAAGAGATAAAGAGCATTAAAACTGCACAGCTGAATCAATCACAGAAGGCACCAGCATCAATGACAATTGCCCCTGTGGAAGGACAGAAATGGAAACAGGTGTGATTGCATCAAGAATGGAAAGAAGAAGCAGAGGAAGCAGAGGAAGACCCAGATGAGGGGCCCTCTACAAAACCAAAGTCACTGAGAAAGGCAACAGGAAAAACTAAAAGACAAGAAGAGGAGAGCAAGGAGGAGGAGGTCACTGTTACCACTACTCATCAACCTCTGAAAATGGCTGAAATCCAAGGTTCAAGAAAGGAGTTTGCACAGCACCCACATGGGCCTGTTGTTACCTGGTAGATTCAGTGTTGGGACACTGAGGCCAATAGCATGTTGCTTGGTGGTAACAAAGCTCACCAAGTGGGAAGCATTGCTAAAGACTCAGCTACTGACAGAGGAATTAGTAGACATCTGGACAGAGCTGCCACTCTCTGGGAAAGAGTGTTATTAGCCATAAAGGAAAAATATCCCTTCAAAGACAACCTGGAGCCTGAGATGAAGAAATGGACCACTATGGGAAAAGGTATCCAGTATTAGAGGGAAATAACCATGGTTGAAATGTTGTATGACCCCATGTTTGTTCCTAATGATCCACATCAAGAGCATGATCCTTAGAGAGTTAGGAGCATGTAAAGTATATGGTGGAAACCCACAAGAACAGCACCAGAAAAATACACTGGCACATGAGAAGCAATGTTTGAAAGGTATGAGGAACAACAGAGAAGACTCCCAGTATCTGAACTGATTATTACGCTTCAAAACTTTGAACAGTTACCTCCACCACACACACATATCTCAGCCATCTCAGAAGTAACAGAAAGACCAAATAAAATGGAGAAGAAGAGGGATGGTATACTGGAGGAACTGTCTCTATAGATTAACTGTGATGAACTCATGGTGGTATCAGAAACACCTGATGAAGATCAGGATGGTCAAAACAGTCTACTGAAGGAGCTGATCAAAATGATTAAAGGTGATAAACCCTGCTCCCCAATTGAATCATCAAAAATCTCAGCTATTAAAGGCAGATGTCTTCCAGCTTAAGCAAGTGACAGTAGTAAGTCCATGTTGCATGCAGCCCTGTGGAGTTACCTATGTGAGCATGGAGAAGATATGAAGAAGTGGCATACAAAACCTACTCCTGCACTAAGTACACAGATGAGAGAACTACAAAACAGAGCAACCACCAAGGTGATTGCTCAAGTTACTGCAGGTTCTGACCATGACTCANTGTCTTTGCTTAGCAAGCCAAAGATGTTTGGCTACTCTTAGAACAACAGCTCAAAGATTGTTCTTTCCAGTGCCACTGGTCTCAGCACGACACTTCTTGATGTCAGAGATGCAGTTAGGAGAGCAGATCTGGAGGAAGAGGGAGATGGATGAGGAGCAGTTTGGCACCACACCATGAGGGAACCAAGGCACATGGAGTGCCAGGACCCAGAAAGTGCCACTAGATCCTATATACCACTAAGACCCTAGATTGTCACAGGCCCATTCTCTCTCCATGCCAAATCTCCCAATTTTCTTCATCCATGACATGCAGCCTCAAGATTTGGCATGGAACAAAGCTGATAGCAGTTGAGAGGTCCATTGAACTGAGATGTCCGTTGAGCTGAGAACTCCTTATGGAGAATGAGGGGCACAACATCAGGCCTCACACTCACCATTTTCCCAACAAGAAGGAGGTAGTAATAGTGGATGGGAGAGAAAGGAGCTGACTACCTTTTACAATGGGCCTAATCTGCCTCATATAAAGAGGCATCCTTTGTAGCTGAGATTATTTTCTGACAAGTATTCTTGTCAGAATATTCTTGAATACGTAACGTATCTAATGATAGGGGCTGTTGTCATAGTTGCAAGTGTGACAGGGAAAGGGAGTTCCTTTCTTCCCCCTTTCAGGGAGAAGGAAAGAAAAATGACCCAATTAAGATAAGTAGAGATAACAAATTTACTACAAATAGTAAAAGAATATAAGATAATAATATGAAAGAGAGTTACAGTTAATAACTCAAATGGGAGAGAGAAGAAGGCTATGACCATGCTGCTGGAACCTGGAATGCTCTCAACCCAGTCAACCAGAATCAGAGATCAGGTAGGGAACAGTGGAGGTTCATGGGAATAGTAGTTTTCTTGGAGAGTCAGAACTCAATTGAAACTGCTTGAGAACACAGGAGCAGGAAGTACAGCTCTGCAGTGCACTGTGCCTCTGCACCTGATATCCTTCTGCATGATGTCATGATATGGAATACTGATAAAACCAGTACATCTGTGCATTGGCTTCCTACATTGCTGTATTCTTAAATTATGCCATTCCCATTCCCCAGTAAAGGCATCTTTTGAGTGGCAGGAAAAGAAGCCCAAGCATTTCAAGCATTTTCAGGCAACACATGGAATTGTGGTCTGTTCTTCTAAGATAAAAAAAGAAGAGGAATGGAAGCAGACTGAGCCTGTAGAGAGCCTTCTGATTATTTTTTCTCAAGAAGTCAGTTAACTAGCCTTGAATTTCCACACCTCTCTTACCGATATCCCAAAATAACCAGCATCCCCATGATGTAAAACATGCAGCATCTAGGCTTCTTTTCCAGGCTTGTTTTCTGCCACAAGTGAAGGTATTTTGAGAAAAACTCATAGGCCTGTTTCCTCACAAAAGGAAAGAAGGAAAGAAACCACATTGTTGTAGAAACACAAAGGATGTGGAAAAGATGGATGTGGAAAAAATGGACTTCTCAGAAGTGCACAGTGATCAGATGATAATCATACCATTTAGAGCCATGTAAGTTCAGTTGAGCTATTAGAAACTCTTTTTCTTTCTTCTAACCCTGAAAATTCCTAGGTAGTGTAGTAGGTGGTCCAGGAATTGTCTCCAGTCTTGGAAATGTCCAAGATATTCTGGGCATACCCCTGTCAATCCTCATCTAATGAAACCCTCTCCAACATGAGAATCTGAATGAATAAACTCTACTAGTCCTGTCCAACCTAAATTATTCTAAGATTCAGTGGGAAGAATAAAGAGTGAGAGTAGTTGCATTTTCTATGTTTGTTAAAGACTGGAATGAAGGAGTGGACAAACAGAGATTACAGTGAGTTTACAAGTGGAAGGGATTTTTTTTAATTTCTTCCCAATTATCTTTTAAGAAAGCAGACTTTGAGATGGCATGAGACAGCTTCACAGTATTTCTCTTTAACATATAGTTCAGAATATATTTTTATTATTCTTCTTTTTAGCATTATTATTCTATTATAGAGATTTGATGAAGTTCTTTTGAGTCTCTACAGTCCCTGTTGGAGCCTAGTTCCTCACTTCATTGGCCCACTCCAACCAAACACAGACAGACACCTGGGGCTGCTTTAATGCAGGGTTCCTTGCCTCTTTCTGGGGGGACGTGGGGAAAAGTTATTGTTGTCAGGTGATGGAGGAAGGAAAAGGGAGAGGTGGTATAAATATGGGGGGACATCTGTTCCCAGAAGAAAAGTCACCATTTCCAAATAACTGGAGACCTGAGGAGAGAGTACAGTGGGGCAGAACATCAGAAACTCTACAGTGTCCATTAGGCGAGTACAGAAGAGTAGATATTTATTGCAACAGATGGGAGGACTCCACTGGAAGCTCAGAGCAGGAACACAGCCTCCCTGGCATGGGTACTCCAGAGTCACCACATCTCCAAGCTGTGAAGATTTAGGCTAAGGAAGAAACACGTGTCACAGCTGAAGGAGGGAGAACCCCAACCAGGGCACTCCAGCCATGCTAAGGACAGATGTATTCTCCTCCTCAATTTATTCTTTTGGTCTCTTTGCCAAGACATTTCCTGCAGCTCTGCAGCTCTGTTCTCTTAGGGCTCTTGGTGGAGATGTGTGGTTTTCTGAGGCTCTCTGACACATGCAGAAGGATCAGTCTCAGTATGCACCTCAGGTATCTCATGCTCGCTGCCTGAGGCAGTCACTGACTTTAGTTGATGACATGTTTCTTCTCCCCAGGAGATCTTGCCCCTATCAAATTCTTTCTTCCAAGAACTGCTCTTAAATTAATGGAAAAAAATGCTGGGAAGCATTAGATCATGCCTTGCTTTTTCCATCAGTTTTCTCATGATGCTGTTAATGCTGGAAAAGAAGATATGAGGCAGAGAAGACCATCTCAATCATCTCAGACCTCCTTCCTGTCCTTCCCTCTTACCAGTCATTCTTGTCCCTTCACCTGTCCCTTCTGATCTGTCTGGGCCCAATGTTTCACATATCACTGCAGAAGCTTTTTTCTATTCTTCAAATTATGATTTTTTTGACTTGGCAAGGTAATCACAGCAGACAGCTCAAATTGGATGCAGGAACACAGAAGCCTCTCATCCCACTTTGGTGTTCCGCCAGCCTCTGTTTTGTCTGGCACATGTAATAGAGCATGCACTGAATATTCATTTCCTTCTGCATGCCAGCACTAGCATAGCTTTCTTTTCCCTCCCTTCCTTGAGATTAGATCCATCTGAGGGGAAATAGAAGGGGTACCCAGCTCTCCCCTGGCAGCGCTGCTTCCCCTGAGCACCCAGAGATCTGCAGAGAATCCTCTTACAGAAGGGGCTGAATTCAGAGTCTTGAGAGGAAAGACAAGTTGATAAAAGAGGTCACACCCTGGAACTCTCCTCTGCACCCTGGAACTCTCCTCCCTGGAGACAAGACCATTTTTACCACTGGCTGGGAAGAGGGCATGTAGTCCATTCTGAGTGTAGTAGTCCATTGTAGACTGGGGGGCTGGAAGAAATCAGTTTGAGACTTGCCTGGCAGAACCATGCAAAATTCATCCTTGTCCTCTGACTTTTTCCCAACTCCCGGCAGGCTGGGCCTTGCCTGAGAGGGCATTTCTAGAGAACATAATGGTGCTAGCACATGACTTCAGCAAGAATTCTATTCCCCAGGCTCCACCTGAAATCCCCAAGAGGAGATGGTGCAGGTTTTCTTGCGCATTTGACAAACCCCTGTGGAAATGTCCCCCACTCTGCTACATTCAGGTTGACCTCATGTCATGGTTTTGTGGTTTGTTATCAGTATTCCACATTGTAGCACCATGGAGCATGGGAGTTAAAGATTTAATGCTGCAGTTCTGTTCTCAGAAGAGAAGAGTGAACTACAGCTCCCAGAAGACTTCGTTATTCTTTTTCCATTTTCCATTCAGAGGGAAATATAAAACTGACTGGGAGTCACGAGATTGTTCTGCTTTTGCCCACCTTGGCTCTCCGTGCTCCCTAGCTGTCTCGCCTACAGCATTAGAGTAAGGCCCTCACTTTTGGACATCCTCTTCCATTTATTTGATTTATTAGCTTCAATTCCAATTATACTGTATTATATTGTATTATCTCACAGTTCACTATCACTTTTAGTAAATTAGTTTTTTCCTTATTTTGTGGCCACTGCTTTTTCTTATCTTGACCCATCTCCTTACCATTGCCCTACTCTCCTTCCCCTTATGCCAGGGCATGGGAGCATGGTTCATTTTGTCCCCCTGTCACTGGACTAGGCCAGACCAGGCCAAACCATGACATTTTTGGGGTGTATTGGCCAGGAAATCAAACCAAACTTTTTAACCAACCACACACAAAAGAGAGAATTATTAGAGTGCCATATGGAGAGCCACTACTCTTTATTAGAGAAATGTGATGCTCTGACCTTCACAGATAGACTAGATTGTAGGCATGGTGGTCTGCCAAGTTCAGGCACTGCACCATATTTTTTTTATTGTTATTTTTGGCACCATGCCAACTATGAAACTGTTCTTTATTTTAGAAGGGTTATATAAGGGATTAAATGCCATTATATTCAGAATTATAATTCTTAGAATGTACTGGTTTCTTATTAAGTCTGCCATTCTCTGTTTTGGAGTTATATATAACAAATGAGGAGCACTGGTGGAGACACCTATCTGGTACCCGTATGCAATGTGGTATGGTTTGAGTACTGAAAGTTACATCCCAGAAGGAGTAGCTAATTTTATAGACCACACAGCATTTAAACAGGCTACTAGATTCTCCTCCTGGTTTCCCATATGTTTTTGAAATGCTCCATCAATGGCATTCATGATCATGTTGTCAATCTCCCTGAATGTATTCCTCCCCATTTACATTATCTGGAGGAAGCTTTCCCCATACCCAGAGAATACTCAGTGGCAGGGATTGTGGAGGGGTTTAGGAAAAATCTTACAGAGATGGGGACTTGCAGTGTCATTAAATTTAACTCTTGAACAACTGCGGAGCCCTGAGAACCTAAGCAAATATTTGAGTCAGGGATGTTATGGCTTAGGTAGATCTGAGGAGGCACAAATTATTTGGGACATGGCTTGTGTTTACCAAGCCCTATACAATACTATTTTGGAGAGAGAGAGTTTTCAAGCTGAGATCCAAGCCAAAAGGGGAAGTCTCTGAATTGAACAAGAGATAAAGAGCATTAAAACTGCACAGCTGAATCAATCACAGAAGGCACCAGCATCAATGACAATTGCCCCTGTGGAAGGACAGAAATGGAAACAGGTGTGATTGCATCAAGAATGGAAAGAAGAAGCAGAGGAAGCAGAGGAAGACCCAGATGAGGGGCCCTCTACAAAACCACAGTCACTGAGAAAGGCAACAGGAAAAACTAAAAGACAAGAAGAGGAGAGCAAGGAGGAGGAGGTCACTGTTACCACTACTCATCAACCTCTGAAAATGGCTGAAATCCAAGGTTCAAGAAAGGAGTTTGCACAGCACCCACATGGGCCTGTTGTTACCTGGTAGTTTCAGTGTTGGGACACTGAGGCCAATAGCATGTTGCTTGGTGGTAACAAAGCTCACCAAGTGGGAAGCATTGCTAAAGACTCAGCTACTGACAGAGGAATTAGTAGACATCTGGACAGAGCTGCCACTCTCTGGGAAAGAGTGTTATTAGCCATAAAGGAAAAATATCCCTTCAAAGACAACCTGGAGCCTGAGATGAAGAAATGGACCACTATGGGAAAAGGTATCCAGTATTAGAGGGAAATAACCATGGTTGAAATGTTGTATGACCCCATGTTTGTTCCTAATGATCCACATCAAGAGCATGATCCTTAGAGAGTTAGGAGCATGTAAAGTATATGGTGGAAACCCACAAGAACAGCACCAGAAAAATACACTGGCACATGAGAAGCAATGTTTGAAAGGTATGAGGAACAACAGAGAAGACTCCCAGTATCTGAACTGATTATTACGCTTCAAAACTTTGAACAGTTACCTCCACCACACACACATATCTCAGCCATCTCAGAAGTAACAGAAAGACCAAATAAAATGGAGAAGAAGCGGGATGGTATACTGGAGGAACTGTCTCTATAGATTAACTGTGATGAACTCATGGTGGTATCAGAAACACCTGATGAAGATCAGGATGGTCAAAACAGTCTACTGAAGGAGCTGATCAAAATGATTAAAGGTGATAAACCCTGCTCCCCAATTGAATCATCAAAAATCTCAGCTATTAAAGGCAGATGTCTTCCAGCTTAAGNCGATCAAACTAATTAAAGGTGATGAACCCTCCTCCTCACCTGTACCATCAAAAGTCTCAGCTATTAAAGGCAAACGCCTCCCTGCTCAAGCACATAACAGCAGTAAGACAGGCATTGCCTTGTGCTGTTATCTATGTGACCAAGGGGAAGATCTGAAGAAGTGGCATTAAAAAACCCTCCTGCGCAGGTGAGAGAATCACAAAGCTGATCAACAACCAGTGCAATTGCTCCCGTTACTGCAGGCAATGAATAGAGGGGCCCTGCCCTCAGCTGGGGGGGGAAGGGATAATAGAGTGTATTGGACTGTGTGGATTCGATAGCCTGGCACATCAGACCCACAGGAATATAGAGCACTGGTAGACACCAGTGCACAGTGCACTCTAATGCCCTCGAGTCATGAAGGGACAGAATCAATTTATATTTCTGGAGTGACTGGGGGGTTCTCAAGGATTGACTGTACTGGAAGCCAAAATAAGCCTCACTGATAAAGGCTGGCAAAAGCATCCTATTTTGACTGGCCCAGGGGCTCCATTTGTATTTGGTATTGATAACCTCAGATGAGGGAATTTTAAGGATCCAAAGGGGTATCGATGGGCCTTTGGAATAGCTGCTGTAGACACAGAAGGTGTTAAGCAGTTGTTTGTTTTGCCCAGCCTATCAGAAGATCCATCTGTTGAGGGGTTGCTATGAGTGGAAGAGCAACAGGTACCAATTGCTACAAAAACAGCGCACAGACGGCAGTACCGCACCAATAGGGATTCCTTGCTCCCCATCCAAAAGTTGATTTGTCAGCTAGAAAGTCAGGGAGTGATCAACAAAACTCATTCACCTTTTAATAGTCCCATATGGCCAGTGCCAGTGGAGAGTGGTGGCTGACGGTAGACTAACGTGACCTGAATGAAGTCACACCCCCACTGAGTGCTGCTGTAATGGACATGTTAGAACTCCAGTATGAACTGGAGTCAAAAGCAGCCAAATGGTATGCCACCACTGACATTGCTAATGCGTTCTTCTCCATTCCTTTGGCCACAGAATGTAGGCCACAGTTTGCATTCACTGGGAGGGGCGTTCCTTATACATGGAACTGTTTGTCCCAGGAGTGGGAACACAGCCCAACCATTTGCCATGGGTTGATATGGACTGCACTGGGCCAGGGTGCAGTGCCCTGTCACAGGTCTAGGCCAGACCGGGCCAAACCGTGACGCCTCAGGAGGGCATTCACATAAAAATGCAGCAAGCAGCATAGGTTTCTTCCCTGAGTGGACACTGGAGTACAAATCTGGCAGTGCTGGATGATGTGGGCTTCAGCTGGACAATAGTGCTTGCAGTTCCTATCATCCTTCTTAATTATCTTCACAAATCTGAAAAAGGAAGAAGCTTGTCAGACACTGGGTTCTTAGCCTAGCACTATCAGGACCATGCATGTGAGACTGGGCACCAAATAACATCTGTGGGTGGACTGGACATTTTCCACGGATGGTCTAAAGGAAGTAGGTAATTTGCAAGGGCTGTAAAGTCTCCTGTGTGTGTCCTTGTCAGGCTGACTTCAATATCAGCTTGAGAATCCTCTCAGCCCTCCAAAACTGTGTAGCTTCTGGGCTGTGCACACAACTCTTTCTGACCCCTGCAAAAAAAAAACATTTTTCTCCAACTGGTCATCAAGCCATTGACTGCAACTCTTAAGTGGAACCATTCAATCCATTGCTTATCCACTGGGTGGACCATCTATCAAATCCATGTCTCTCCAACTTAAAGACAAGAATGTCACATGTGACAGTGGAGAATGCTTTTCAGAGAATGAAAGTCCCCCCTCATGTCCTCACTTTATCCCCTGTAAACAAAGATTGCCTTTCTTCCTTGGCAACTAGAGACTACCATAAAAAGGATCATGTGGAGGCAGAAGATGGGATGCAGAAAACTGTAATGTCTCCAAAGAGAGAAATTATCTCCCTTTCAGAGATCCCTGTCAGTGAAAGGAGTACCAGGAGCTGACAGAAGTTTTTGCCCATCATCTATTGCAGACATCCCACTGAGGACCTATCTGGTTGTCCCACAGAGGAAGAGCAGCAAGATGATCCCCCAGGAGGGCTTTTGGGATCTAAAGGCCTACAGAGACAGAAGATAGGAAAGAGAGAAGAGAGAGCAGAAGACAGGGAAATTAGGCTGTACCTCTCTTCAGACTCCTTCAGCCTGACTGCCTTGATGCTCTGACACTGCTGAGATGGGACTAAGCATGGGCTTTCCTCCCTCCCCACCCACCATACAGAACAATCTGTTGCCCACAGGATGCCAGGAACACCACTCAGGATCCCCTGGGAGGCTTGGAATAATCCCAGATTCTCTGGGAAGGGCAGCTCTGTGCAGAGCTGGAAGAACTCCCTTCTGCACAAGCTTTGTGATCTGTTCGTCTCTTACATCTTTCTCTTGGCCTTTGCTTGTGCACCAGCAATCTGTGTGTTTGTTCATCTGCTCCATCAACATGGAGAAGGACAGATAACAAGGAGTATCACCATGCCTTGCCCTGCAAGAAAGTGTTCCACAACAGATGATTAGTTTGTCCTTCATTACTGGAAACTGATATAAGAGGAAAAGTCAGGAGGGGGTATGACTTTTTACGAGGGTAGATAGTGATAGGGGGGGAATGGTTTTAAACTGAGACAGGGGAGGTTTGGGTTGAATATTAGGGGGAAGTTTTCCACGCAGAGAGTGGTGACACACTGGAACAGGTTGCCCAAGGAGGTTGTGGATGCCCCATCCCTGGAGGCATTCAAGGCCAGGCTGGATGTGGCTCTGGGCAGCCTGGTCAAGTGGTTGGTGACCCTGCACATAGCAGGGGGGTTGAAACTAGGACACACTGTGGTCCTTTTCAACCCAGGCTATTCTATGATTCTATGATTCTATGAAGAGGAGGGCTGTAAAGAACAAAATGTATATATATATTTTGTACTTCAAAATCTTCTAATTTGTAGCTCACTTCCAGGAAAGGTAATGAAGGAAAGAGTAGCTGAATGGATGCCTGGAGAAAGAAGGACAAAACTTTCTATACCTGTCTCTGTAGAAGAAGTGTGAGAGACAGAGAATGGAGAGAGATTGATACCATCACTGATCAGCAGAGGCCATGAGAAAACCACATAGGCCAGGAAAAGACACTGTGTTTGAATCTTGCTGCTGCTCTTACTGAGCTATAAAACCTCACTTTGACATCATCTCCTTCAGAAAGCACAGAGCTATGGCAAAGGAGAACATGACTTTCGTGACTGAATTCATTCTTCTCAGTTGCCCCAGCAACAGGAAAAAGCAATGGAGAAATTCAAAGGAAGTACCTAGAAGGAACTAAGAAGTTATCCTTTAAGGGAGTGACAAGACCAGCTGCCCAACTGAAGTGCCTTTACACCAATGCACACAGCTTGGGAAACAAGCAGGAGCTGAAAGCTACTGTGCTGCTTGAAAACCACGATATAGTTGTTGTCACTGAAACCTGGTGGAACGATAACCACAACTGGAGCATAGCTATTGATGGCTACAAGCTGTTCGGAAGGAACAGGCAAGGAAGGTGGGATGGGGGTGTTGCTATCTACACCAGAAAAGGAATAGAATATGAAGAGCTGTCCCTAAAGAACAGTCATGAGCAAGTCAAAAGCCTACAGGTGACAGACCAAGGCAGCAAAGGGAGTCTTGTGACTGGTGTCTACTACATGCCACCAGATCAGTCAGAGCCTGTTGATGAGGCTTTCTACCTCCAGATACAGGAGGAGTCAGGATCGCAAGTGCTTGTCCTGCTGGGGGTCTTTAACCACCTGGACATCTGCTGGAAAAGTAGCACAGTGAGCTGTAGGCAATCCATTAGGCTCCTGGAATGCACTGAGGATAACTTCCTGAGTCAAGTAATTGAAGGCCCCACAAGGGGGGATGCAACCCTGGACCCTGTTCACCAGTATTAATGAAATGATTAGTGATATCAGGATTGGAGCCTGCCTGGGCTGTAGCAATCATGCTGTGGTTGAGTTCACGCTCCAGAGGGACATGAGACAGGTGGAGAATAAAATTAGGAAGCTAAACTTTAGGAAAGCTAACTTCCAGCTCTCCAGGGAGTTCAGTAATAAAACACCCTGGGAAACTATCCTCATGGGCAGGGATGTGGAGCAGAGCTGGCAGATATTTAAGGAGACTTTCTTCAGGGCACAAGAGCTCTCCATCTACAGGTGTAGAAAGTCAGGAAAGGGATGTAAGAGATCAGTGTGGGTGAACTGGGATCTGCTGGTCAGACTGAAGAGGAAGAAGAAAATGCACAGGCAGTGGAAACTAGGACAGGTATCATGGGAAGAGTATAAGGAAGCTGCTAGGCTGTGTAGGGATGGGGTCAGGAAAGCCAAGGCCCAGTTTGAACTGAACTTGGCTAGGGATTCCAAAAAGAACAAGAAAGGCTTCTACAGGTACCTCAACCAGAAAAGGAAAGTCCAGGAGGGTGTACCCCTCTAGTGAGTGACACAGGCAAGCTGGTAACAACAGACAAGGAGAAGGATGAGGTACTTAACAACTTTTTTGCCTTGGTCTTTCCTGATAACTTCTTGCAACGCAGTCCTCCAATGTTTGGTTTGGTGGGAGGGGCCTGGGGAAGCATCGTCCCTCCCACTGTAAGTGAAGATCTGGTTCATGACCACCTGAGGAACCTGAATATCCACAAGTGTATGGGTCCTGATGAGATGCACCCCAGAGTCCTAAGGGAATTGGCTGATGCTGTTGCTAAGCCACTCACTGTGATATTTCAAAAGTCTTGGCAATCAGGTGAAGCTCCTAGTGACTGGAAAAAAGGAAACATCTTACCCATTTTTAAAAAGGGTAGAAAAGATGACCATAGGAACTATCGACCTGTCAGTCTCACCTCTGTGCTAGGGAATGCCATGGAACAGATTCTCCTGGAAGCTATGCTAAGGCACATGGAAGGCAGGGAGCTGATATGGGAGAACCAGCATGGCTGCACCAAGGGCAAATTCTATCTGACCTACTTGATGGCCTTCTATGATGGTGTCACTGCATTGATGGACAAGGGAAGAGCCACTGATGCCACCTATCTCAACTTCAGCAAGGCCTTTGACATGGTATGACACATCATCCTTCTCTCCAAAATGGAAAGATATGAATTTGATGGACAGACTTTTCGATGGATGAAGAACTGGCTGCAGGATCGAGTCCAGAGAGTGGTGGTCAATGACTCAGTGTCTGGATGGAGACTGATGATGTGTGGTGTCTCCCAGGGGTCGGTGCTGGGGCCAATACTCCTTAATATCTTCATCAGTGACATCGACAGTGGGGTCGAGTGCACCCTAGCAAGTTTGAAACACCAGAAGGACAGAATGCCATTCAGAGGGAGCTAGACAGGCTTGAGCAGTGGGACCAGGTGAACCTCATGTGGTTCAGTAAATCCAAGTGCAAGGTCATCCACCTGTGTCGAGGGAACTTCTATTACCAATACAAACTGGGGGCTGAAAGGATTGAGCGCAGCCCTGCCAAAAAAGACCTGGGGTATTGGTGGATGGCAAGCTGGACATGAGCCAACAATGCGCACTTGCAGCCCAGAAATCCAACCGTACCCTGGTCTGCATCAGAAGATGCATGGCCAGCAGGTTGAGGGAGCTGATCCTGCCCCTCTGCTCTGCACAGGTGAGACCTCACCTGGAGTACTGCATCCAGATGTGGAGTTCTCAGTACAGGACAGACATGGACCTGTTGGAGAGTGACCAAAGAAGAGCCACAAAAATGATTCATGGAATGGGACACCTCTCCTATGAGGACAGGCTAAGAGAGCTGGGGCTGTGCAGCCTGGAGAAGAGAAGGCTGCGAGGTGACCTGAGAGCAGCCTTTCAGTATCTGAAGGGGAGCTACAGGAAAGAAGGGGACAGACTCTAGCAGAGTCTGTGGTGACAGAACAACAGGAAATGGCTTCAAAATCAGGGAGGGATTCTATGATTCTATCATCCCACGTGTCACGTGGCCCTACTTGTCATTATTTGCTCCACGTCTCTCCTAATCCTGGAAGAAATGGCCTCACCTTTGACACGGTGGGGATTGATCAGCACCTGTGGATCTCAACATTTTCCTTGTTGTCTGGCTATGGAGTGGGTACCAGGAATATCATTGTCCATTTCTACTGTGATGATGGGCCTTTTCTGAGGTTGGCCTATAGGAGTACAACACCGACTGAAACCCTTGGCTTTATGGTTCCTATCTTCATCATACAATGTCCTGTTTTCCATAGCTGTTTCCAACATCTACAACATCTTTAAAGTTCTCCCTGTTCCCTCTCTCACTCACCTGAGCCCATTCTCCACTTGTGCTTCATGTGTCACCATCATTCCCTCATCCTGAGGAACTATTCTTGCAGTGTTTACTAAAAAGTGTTTTGCAGTTGAGACTAGCGTTGTTTAGGGACTGGATGAGGATTCCCTGTGAAGTAGTCATGGCACCAAGCCTGCTGGAGTTAAAGTGTTTGGACAATACTCTCAGACATAAGGTTTAATTTTTCGTAAATACTGTGCAGAGAAGGGACGGGGACTCGTTGACAACTGATGTCAGCCTGGGTCACTACTTAGGGGTTCTTAAGGGCCCTTCTCACAAGAGGTATACCAGCTCCTGAATGTCCCTATCGCACTTGACACTGCTCCCTGAAAAATTCACACGATCCATTCCCGCTGCCGGGTTTCCAGAGCTGCGGCAGCGCCGGGCACAGACGGGGGGCGAGGGCTCAGCCGATGCCCTCCCCCCGGCCCCTCTCGCTGGGGACGCTGCAGGCGAGCTGCTGCATTCTCCTGTGCCTGAAGAGCTTTCACAGCCGTTCCCCAGCTCTCTGCGGACACGGCCGTGCCGCGGGCAGCGCCGAAGAACGCGCAAAGCCCAGCTCGCAGCAGCCCGAGTCCCGCTACCCGCGCACAGGCGCCCAGCGCTCGCAGCCCGGAGCAACCCCGAGTGACGCCGGCGCAGGGCGCAGCCCCAGGGCGGAGCTGGCAGCGGCGGCGGCGGGAAGGAGG
>JACDJE010000772.1:110408-131517 GCA_016647715.1 Pavo muticus
GCCTTCCCTCCCACTGTTTTGAATCCACTCCATGTTGGCAACCTGGAGCCTTCCCTGCAGAGCTGCTCACCTTTGCTTTCTTCTTCCAGATGCTGTGGGGCAGACCATTGTCAGCCAGCAAGAAGGACAGGTCACAGTGCAGGAGACAAACACCTTCCAGACCACCTGCACATACCAGACCTCCAGCTTTGATGCCTTCCTTTGGTACCAGCAGAAGAAAGGCCAAGCCCCCCAGCTGGTCACATATCAGGCAGCAGCAGGCCCCAAGCACAACGGCCGTTTCACCACGTGGCTGAACACCACCGGGAAATACAGCCTCCTGAGGCTGGCAGAAGTCCAGCTGTCTGACAGCGCCTTGTACCTCTGTGCTGTGCAGGACACCCTGGTGCAGGGAGCTTCCTTGGCCGTGCAATAAGCCCGGGGAGGGAGGGGGTGTGTCTGTGCAAGGCGGAGCTCTGCGGAAGGGGCCCTCAGCTCTCCCCTGGCAGCGCTGCTTCCCCAGGAATCTGCAGGTCTCCCCAGAGATCTGCAGGTCAACATTCTCTTCCAGATGGGAAGCACTCGCAGCCCGGAGCAACCCCGAGTGACGCCGGCGCAGGGCGCACCTGGCGGCGGCGACGGCGGGGAGGAGGTGGCGCGGGCGGAGCAGAGCCGGGGCCGGCGGGGGCGGCGGAGCGGCGGGATGCGGCAGTGCCGGGCCGCCGTGCTGGCGGGGCTGGCCGCGGTGCTCCTGGGTGCGCGGGGCTGCCGCCGGCGAGGAGGGACTGCAGTGGCTGCGGGGGGCCGGGGCCGCGCTCATCTCTGTCTGTCCGGCTTCTTTCCGACCTCGTTGTCGTCTCTCTTCTCCTTTCTATTGGTGTAAGGGGATTTTCTGAGTTTTTCGTATTTTCTTCTCGGCAGTGGCTGTGAGCAGAGCCCAGGTGCAGCAGGAGCCGACGGCAGTGACCGGCGAGGGCACCGGCATCAACATCACCTGCTCACACCCCAACGTACAGTACTATGAGCTCATCTACTGGTACCGCCAGCTCCCGGGCCGGGGCCCAGCATTCTTGGAGTTCATTCACGAAGGCTCCAAGGAGCTGCTGAACTTGGCGGGGAGGCTGTCTGTGGCTGCAGACCGCCGCTCCAGCACCCTGTGTCTCACCCGGCCCCGCCTCGGGGACGCGGTGGTGTATTACTGCGCCGTGGACCCACGGGAAGTGGAGCCAGGGCTGCAAGAGTATGAGTTTTTTGAACAGGGTTTCGTCTTGCCCCAAACACAGCACCGTTGGTATAGAAATGATTTCCTGGCAGTACCACAAGTATCTGCAATTGACACTCGTTCTAGTGACCCCTTTTGGAAACTCATTTCTTGCCACAGTGCTAATTTATCCACACAGGATCCTCAAAGAGAAGAGCTGGTGGGCACCTGTTCTCACTGTCTTTGAGAAGGCATTAAAAATATTCAGCTTTAGTGCTTAGCTGAGCCAGGGGGTTTCTGCAGCCCATGTTGAATCAGAAGGCTATGTGTGCACGTACCTGACAGCTAAGCAGAAGGATGTGGTTAGAGGTCCTTTTCTGCTTGAGCTGAAGAGTGCTTCTCTCCCTGTAGAGCACTTTCTGCAGTAAGAGCTGCGCATGGAGATGTTTCCCTTGTAAAACTTGGTCTGTGCCCTGGGAAAGTTGGAGAGAAAGTTGACTCCTGGTTCTAGGTTCCTTTGTGTGTGACTGGTCCTAACTCCACCCAGACAGTCCACAGGGAAACAGAGGAGAAGGGCAGTAGAAGCAATCCCTTCTCCATTGACAGCAGAGGTAGGTGCAGGTATCTGAGTCTGGCTGAGTTTGGTATCGCAGGGGTAGCTCACTGGGAACTCTTACTCTTTGCTGGGACTGGCTGTGACCATCAGAAAGGGCAAAGTGAGGGAAGTACATAGTGGTCACACTTGGGACCTTTTACCTTATCTGACCTTATCACAACTGAATGAACTTCAGAACCAGCAAATTCAGCTGTGACCTGACCACACAAGGCAGTTATACTTGAAGGTCTCTGTAGGTCCCTTGCAATCATTCTATTCCATGTAAGAAGCTCCCAGCACTGAAATCTGTGCCTGACCATAGATAACCCTCACCACAGGACAGATTGATTTGATTTTTCTCTTGAGAGGTTTAACTGCCAGTTCCTCTACACTCTTGAGATCCTCACTGTGGAGAGGTGTGCCCCTTAGGAGCAGCAGAAAGAGTTTTGCTCCACCCCCACTGTTGAAGTCTAGAGGCTGCTTAGAGCTGGCAGAGAGAGAAGCTGAGAACTTGCCAGCTTCAATTCTCTCATTCCAAGCACAGTGTGGTACCCAGTGAAGGCAAGAGTGTGACAAGGTCCTGCTTTTTCTGACAGCCTTGATGGGACTTACAGACTTTGGTGAGATGTGATATTCTGAAGGGGAAGACTGGGGCAAGATGGCACCCCGTCATTTCTGGAGGGGGGGAAATACAAGTGCTATCTCTCTGGTAGAACTGGAAATATTTTCTGTAGGGAGAGCAGGGCCTGCAGATGGGTACAGCAAATAATCTGGCAGATGTCAGGAGCAGTGACAGTACAGAGATGAACAGGTTTCTGGCCTTTTCTTCTGCAGATACCTAGCACATTAAATGCAGTATTCATAGGTATGTATGGTGAAAGAAGGATTGCTGCTAGGGAACAGATCAGAACAGTAGACAGGAGCTTGTACCCTCCTGGATATACTGGAGAAAATGCTGTTAGTCTGTGTGGAGATGGGTATAATCCTCGATAGAGCAAAAAAGGATGCTAAACCCATGAAAGAATTTCAATGCAACTCAAGGACAAAGAAAGAACAGAATATGTAGGATTAAGTATGGACTAAATTTCACAGTAAGAAATCACGAAGTCAGGTGGAACAGGAATAGCTCATCTCTTCTGCCAAAAGAGAAATAAAGAGCTAATACAGCTCAGAAATGGACAGAACAGATGGACTCAGAGCCTAATGTGATAAAACAGGTAAGCTGACAGCCTTGGATATGAGTAGTGAAAGAAAAGTGCATGTGTACTTAGCTCAGGATTTTACAGCCTGTGAAATGTAGAGTGGAGAGAGTGAGCAGGTTGGTACAAAGGTAGATGCATGAGAGAGAATGGATGTATAGTCAAGCTGAGCTGAAATGTCTTTCTGGCTTTACAGGTCATGCACAGAAGGACTCTGTGCTGCAGTATCCACAAGAAATAGCCATTCAGACAGGACATGACACGAGTCTGCACTGCAATTTCTCCACCAGCAGCTCAGTTTTCTACATCTTCTGGTACCAGCAGCACCTGACCCAGTCCCCTCAGCTATTGCTGTGGGTGAATGCATTCAGGCCTCATATGAGTTCTGGGAGGTTCTCCTCTGTGCTTTCTATGGAGAACTCCCATGTGCTTCTCCATGTGCAGGATGTCAGGTTTCAGCACAGAGATGTCTACTTCTGTGCACTGAGCACACACTGGTGCCTGCAGCGTGCAGCTGCGTACAGGAAGGTGTGGGTGCTCTGAGAAGCAGTTGCCTCTCACCACCATTCGCGTATAGCTCTGAGCCCAGCCTGCCCAGCAAGGACACATGGAGCTTGTGGAGAGGCTGTCTCTGCCTACTCAGCCTGTGCAACAGGGACAAGTGTCATTAAGAACATACTGTTTTGTTTGTTACAAATGTGTCCAAGCTCATGGGAAATGAGTAAAGAAGTCCAGCAAAGCTCTCCTGGGTTTAAGGAGAGAGAGTAACCATCAGAAAAGGTATTGAGGGTTGCTACATGAGGTGAAGCTACCTGGGGCATGGGAGTGAGTATTAATAAGACATATCTGACCTGCTTGTCCTTCTGTTGTGCTTTGCACTGTCTCCACTAACTACTCCTGTCGGGGAAGGGAACTCTTTCTGGGAGACATGTCTACTCTTCTCAGAATCACAGAACATCCTGAGTTGGAAGGAAACCACAAGGTTTATCAAGTCCAACCCTTGGCTGCACACAGGACCCCCCAAAATTCGAACCATATCTCTGAGAGCATTGCCCAAATTGTCCAAAGCTTGGGGCCATGATGAAAAACCAGGGATCTATATTCTTGTGGCTTTAACTGCAAGGCAAAACACCAGAAGGAGGAAAACTTTCTTTTCTGCCCAGCAGCTTTCAGCTAAGCCCCCAGCATGTATGAAAACTCCATCAGCCTGAGACTGAGGAAGACTTTCTATTCACTGCAGAGAGGTGTTCATACTTGTACTCTGCTCTGGAGAATCACCAGTGCATGGCTGGGGGGGTGTTCCCATGTCCCTGAATCTGTGCTGGTTTCTCTGCCCAACAGAAAACTGATAGTCATCCCAAATCTGAGGACTCTTTTTTTCTGTCTGCACACAGTACTCCTTTCATGCTGTCTGTTTGGTGACTCAATCAGTACTGTGGTGGAAGGAAACAGTACCAGTCAGGGTGGCTTAAACATGAACTTAGTTGGGTTTTGATCCCAGCAGGAGAAAATGTGCAAGAGTTTGAGCTGAGACCTTCCAAGGTTGAACACAGAGCATCCACCCAGAGGAAGGCTAAGTCACAAGGACATCAACAGTTCTCTACACTTAGGCTCCAGACTTGAGGATTTTGTCTCCCACTTCTTTCCTAATCCTGATCCCTTTCCTTTGTGCCATGCCAACAGCAGCTAGGGAGCACCAAGTTTTCCCCATGTCCTTCACAGGTGCACTGCACAGGTGCAGGTGGGGCTGCATGTACCCCTGCTCTGCAAACCTGCCAGCCTGCCCTGCTGTAACCAGTGCTGTAACCCACTCACTAAAATCAGGACTCTATTCTCTTATTACNTGACGTTGCTGACATGGAACATGTCCCTCGCACTGCTTGGCATCCCATGGAGTCAGGGATTCCAGCTGTACACCTTCATGAGCATGGCGTCTCGAGGTCACAGACACCTTCAAGTGGTCCCCACTGTGGCTCTGTTTTAAGACCATGAGATTGTGTGACAGGATTCGGGGTGTTTTTTAATTAAATTTCCTACTATTTTTTAATTAAACCCCCATAGACAGCTCAGCTCCACACAGCTTCAGGGTCGCTGGGTGGGATGGAGGGGAGAATAAGGAAAGGTAGATACGCAAGAACGCATGGGCTGAGACAGTATAAGTATAAGGCAAGCTCAATTACAAGCATGCAAGTAAACCAAAACAACGAATTCATTCACTACTTCTAATCAGTAGGCATGTGTGCAGGCACATGTTCAGCCACTTCCAGGAAAGCAGGGCTCATCACGCAGAACGGTTTCTTGGGAAGACAAATACTCCATCTCTCCAAACATCCCACCTGTCTTTCTTCTTTCACACAGCTTTTGTTGCTGAGCATGACCTCAGATGGCATGGAAAGTCTTTGGTTGGTTTGGTCAGCTGCTCTGACAGTGTCTCCTACCAGCTTCTTGTGAACTCCCTGATTCCTCGCTGTCAGGGCGGCATCAGAAACAGGGTGTTTCTCAGTGCTTTACTCTGTATAAGCACTGCAACAACTACAATCAGGATGAGGAGATCAGATAAGAACTTGGAGTGGATGCACTGCAACCCCAAGAGATGCCAGGTTCATACTGCAGGATGGGTCGACTCAGAAAGATGTGCAACGTTCTTCTAAGCAGATGAATGTCTGAGGGTGGTGAGAGGTGGAACAACGCCTCTGGAAAGAGGCCCTGAGACCCAGATGGTCACAGGGAAGATCTGTGTAGCTCCACCAGCTGACTCAGCTGTTTTAGCCCATGTTAAAGGCTTCAGAAGCACAGAGCAAAGGATCAAACCCTAAACATTTTCCTTCCCCTCAACATCCCATGTCCAGTGCAATTCCCAAATGCATTTCTACAGCATCCCATAGAGAATCTGAAGTGTGATGGTTGTACACCACCTCAGGATTGAGGTAAGGACAGGGCATGTGTCAGAAAGAGAGATGGGACAGAGGGAAATGGAAGAAGGGAAAGAGAAGGAGGCACCTGGAGAAAAGCATCTCCGAGAAGTGCTGGAGGGTGGATGAGATGAACCATTCCTGCCTGGGTGGAATAAGAAACCCATGGTCTGGATCCCACCTGGAGGTGGAATTCAGGTCTGTCCTCATGCTGGGATGGACCCTAAGGCCCGTGACAGGGGACACGGGATCCTGCAGGGAACACAGACATTTGAGACAGCAAATAATAATAAATACTTTGTGTAAGAGAGGGCACAAATGGACTCGTTCGGGAAGGAGTTTTAAATGGCCCAAATATATATTTGCACACACGTTCCATTTGAAACTGATTGTTTACTTGATCTCTTTCCCTTTTCCTGCATGTACCATCCCAGCTGTGCTGAAAACTCCATGCCATGACTTTCTGACGGTGCTGCTGAGAGGCACTTCAAAGCCTGAACTCACCGTGGGATTTCTCCCCAAAGCTTTGACTCAAGGCACTCAGTTTTCTCTGGGGACAGACACCTTTCAGCACCTAGCGGGTTCAGCAGAGGCCACTGTGAGGTGTGCTGGCTGTGAGGGCTACAGGCTCATGAAGGCTGTAGATCAAGTCCTTTGGCAACTCAAAGGGAATTGCAAGGGAAAGGGAAAGTGATAAAGAATGCAATGGCACAAATCTTTAAGCAAAAAGGGAGACAAGGAGAGGGACCAGAACTGTTCAGCCCCTAATTGATGGGCCAAAAGGGAACTACAGGTGTAGCTTTGAAGTGGGTGAGCCTGAGCTTTGTGAGTGACAAGTAACAAGATGAAAACGAAGACTAGGAATGTCTGAGAGGGTCTGAGAGGAATGTGAGAGGAATGTGCAAAACTATTAAGGAAGGCTTAGGAAGGGAGAAGGATCAGAGGTGTGGGAAATGGGGGGGTGGGGAAGAGCAAGGGGATGCACTGCGGAGGAGGAAGGACAAAAAGTTCCAGTCAGTACACATGCTGGGATGATCACTCTGCTCTGGAGAACCCAGGCTCCACACAAGGCTATTAGCTGGGCTGAGGGCCCATGCTAACATTAATGGGGTGCATGAATGTGGGAGTGCTTGTGAATCTAATGGGTGAAGGTGTATGCTTCCACTGGGGAACTGCAATCCTGATTAGCCAGAGAGGAGGAACAGTGCTTGGCTCTGTGCTTAGGGCCTGTAAGAGAAATGGTGGTGTTACCTGNGCTGGCGGGGCTGGCCGCTGTGCTCCTGGGTGCGCGGGGCTGCCAGCGGCGGGGCCGGGCTGCGGGGGGCCGGGGCCGCGCTCGCTTCTGTCCGTCCGCCTTCTTTCCGACCTCGTGCATCTCTATCCTTTCTATTGGAGGAAGGGGATTTTCTGAGCTTTTCTTGTTTTCTTCTCGGCAGAGGCTGTGAGCAGAGCGCAGGTGCAGCAGGAGCCGTCGGCAGAGACCACCGAGGGCACCGGTATCAACATCACCTGCTCACACCCCCATATACAGCCCAACGATTACATCTACTGGTACCGTCAGCTCCCGGGCCGGGGCCCAGCATTCTTGAAGTTCATTCACAAAGGCTCCAAGGAGCTGCCGGACCTGGCAGGACGACTGTGGGTGTCGGCAGACCGCCGCTCCAGTACCCTGTGGCTCGCCCGCCCACGGTACGGGGACGCGGCGGTGTATTACTGCGCCGTGGACCCACGGGGTGTGGAATCGGGATTGCGGCCGAGCAAGAACCGTGTCGGGCGAGGCGGGGGCACAGTGCCGTCCGTGCCCACAGGGGGCGCTCCGATCCTCCCGCCGTGTTCGCCTCTCCACAGCCCATGCTAACATTAATGGGGTGCATGAATGTGGGAGTACTTGTGAATCTAATGGGTGAAGGTGTGTGCTTCCACTGGGGAACTGCAATCCTGATTAGCCAGAGAGGAGGAACAGTGCTTGGCTCTGTGCTTAGGGCCTGTAAGAGAAATGGTGGTGTTACCTGNATGCAGTATTCATAGGTATGTATGGTGAAAGAAGGATTGCTGCTAGGGAACAGATCAGAACAGTAGACAGGAGCTTGTACCCTCCTGGATATACTGGAGAAAATGCTGTTAGTCTGTGTGGAGATGGGTATAATCCTCGATAGAGCAAAAAAGGATGCTAAACCCATGAAAGAATTTCAATGCAACTCAAGGACAAAGAAAGAACAGAATATGTAGGATTAAGTATGGACTAAATTTCACAGTAAGAAATCACGAAGTCAGGTGGAACAGGAATAGCTCATCTCTTCTGCCAAAAGAGAAATAAAGAGCTAATACAGCTCAGAAATGGACAGAACAGATGGACTCAGAGCCTAATGTGATAAAACAGGTAAGCTGACAGCCTTGGATATGAGTAGTGAAAGAAAAGTGCATGTGTACTTAGCTCAGGATTTTACAGCCTGTGAAATGTAGAGTGGAGAGAGTGAGCAGGTTGGTACAAAGGTAGATGCATGAGAGAGAATGGATGTATAGTCAAGCTGAGCTGAAATGTCTTTCTGGCTTTACAGGTCATGCACAGAAGGACTCTGTGCTGCAGTATCCACAAGAAATAGCCATTCAGACAGGACATGACACGAGTCTGCACTGCAATTTCTCCACCAGCAGCTCAGTTTTCTACATCTTCTGGTACCAGCAGCACCTGACCCAGTCCCCTCAGCTATTGCTGTGGGTGAATGCATTCAGGCCTCATATGAGTTCTGGGAGGTTCTCCTCTGTGCTTTCTATGGAGAACTCCCATGTGCTTCTCCATGTGCAGGATGTCAGGTTTCAGCACAGAGATGTCTACTTCTGTGCACTGAGCACACACTGGTGCCTGCAGCGTGCAGCTGCGTACAGGAAGGTGTGGGTGCTCTGAGAAGCAGTTGCCTCTCACCACCATTCGCGTATAGCTCTGAGCCCAGCCTGCCCAGCAAGGACACATGGAGCTTGTGGAGAGGCTGTCTCTGCCTACTCAGCCTGTGCAACAGGGACAAGTGTCATTAAGAACATACTGTTTTGTTTGTTACAAATGTGTCCAAGCTCATGGGAAATGAGTAAAGAAGTCCAGCAAAGCTCTCCTGGGTTTAAGGAGAGAGAGTAACCATCAGAAAAGGTATTGAGGGTTGCTACATGAGGTGAAGCTACCTGGGGCATGGGAGTGAGTATTAATAAGACATATCTGACCTGCTTGTCCTTCTGTTGTGCTTTGCACTGTCTCCACTAACTACTCCTGTCGGGGAAGGGAACTCTTTCTGGGAGACATGTCTACTCTTCTCAGAATCACAGAACATCCTGAGTTGGAAGGAAACCACAAGGTTTATCAAGTCCAACCCTTGGCTGCACACAGGACCCCCCAAAATTCGAACCATATCTCTGAGAGCATTGCCCAAATTGTCCAAAGCTTGGGGCCATGATGAAAAACCAGGGAGCTATATTCTTGTGGCTTTAACTGCAAGGCAAAACACCAGAAGGAGGAAAACTTTCTTTTCTGCCCAGCAGCTTTCAGCTAAGCCCCCAGCATGTATGAAAACTCCATCAGCCTGAGACTGAGGAAGACTTTCTATTCACTGCAGAGAGGTGTTCATACTTGTACTCTGCTCTGGAGAATCACCAGTGCATGGCTGGGGGGGTGTTCCCATGTCCCTGAATCTGTGCTGGTTTCTCTGCCCAACAGAAAACTGATAGTCATCCCAAATCTGAGGACTCTTTTTTTCTGTCTGCACACAGTACTCCTTTCATGCTGTCTGTTTGGTGACTCAATCAGTACTGTGGTGGAAGGAAACAGTACCAGTCAAGGTGGCTTAAACATGAACTTAGTTGGGTTTTGATCCCAGCAGGAGAAAATGTGCAAGAGTTTGAGCTGAGACCTTCCAAGGTTGAACACAGAGCATCCACCCAGAGGAAGGCTAAGTCACAAGGACATCAACAGTTCTCTACACTTAGGCTCCAGACTTGAGGATTTTGTCTCCCACTTCTTTCCTAATCCTGATCCCTTTCCTTTGTGCCATGCCAACAGCAGCTAGGGAGCACCAAGTTTTCCCCATGTCCTTCACAGGTGCACTGCACAGGTGCAGGTGGGGCTGCATGTACCCCTGCTCTGCAAACCTGCCAGCCTGCACTGCTGTAACCAGTGCTGTAACCCACTCACTAAAATCAGGACTCTATTCTCTTATTACAGGAATTGATGCATTCATCTATTAAAATACCTTCCTTTCTCCTTCATCATCTTCTTCCCTGTGTCTCCAGATCCTCATGTGTGAAGAATTACTGAACTGCTACTTCCAGAATTACAGTAGCTAAACTAAGAGAAACACAGAACCTTTAGAAAAGAATGCTACACCCATGTTTCTAAAAGCTTTGAACATTACAAAGAGCCGTTGTGCTTTCAAAAGCACTCCCACCAACAAATAGCACACAAAAGAATATACACTCTACAGTGAGGGGCAGATGCTCCTTTGTAGAGTAAATCTTATGAATGGAGAGAGAAACCAGGAAAAATGTGCAGGAAGTCACTGAGACTCTATCCATCCTCTGCTGCCAAGACAAGCAAAGGCAAGATGTCAATGGGCCTTAGCCTTGCCCTTCCCATCCTGAAGGTGTGACCCTGTAATGCACACCCCAGCAGTCTGCAGGATGTCAATGACAAGAGCACCTTGTTATGCAGTGTGCTTAGAGTCTTTCAAAGGGCTGGGATTTTGGAGCTCAGAAAGATGATCTTCACCACGGCTGTGCCAGCGTGTGTCCTACTAATCCACTCAGGTGTGTATATTCATGTGCTTTCTATTGTCTCCCAAGGTTTATAACAGAGTATGTGGAGGCCTGTGCTGACAAAATGATGAAATCAGGGAGAAATGCAGAGGAGTGATGAAGAAACACACCTAGACTTTCCCTTTCTGTGAAAGGCAGAAGGGTTTGAGGACAAACACAGTCATAAACACGGATTAAACAAGAGAAAGAAGCAAGCTGCTTTGCAAACATAGTTCTGCCTGTGTTGCAGGTCTCACTGGAGGCAGCCCCCAGATGGAATTCTTCTCCAAGATGTTAGCCACAGTTGGGCAGCAAGTGGTTCTGCCCTGCCAGTACACCACTGAGGACAGTTACAGGACTTTGAATTTCTTTTGGTACTGCCAGCATCTGGGAAGTTCCTTCAAATATGTCCTGGAAGCATTTGGATCTTCAGGGGATAATAAGTTTTGTGATCACCAATTTTCTGTGATGGTCTATGAAAATAAAACAGCTCCCTTAGAAATAGCAAATGTTTCTTTCCAAGACACTGCAGTTTATTATTGTGGTGTGAAACACCATGGTGAATTAAACCCTGTTTTCACTCATGCAAAATCTGCATCACCAAAAACAGCACCGGAGAAAAGCTCTGCAAAGTCTACATTGGCAGTGCTTTCATCCCTGAAATAATTCTCTTCTTGACATAAGAACAGTTCCAACATCTTCTCCCACCCCAACACTTCTCTACATTTCTTGAAGACCCCATCTGTGCAGAGGTTCAGACTAGGGACTACAGGACAGTTTGAAGATAAGCAAACAACACTCATAGCTTCCCCCATGTCCCACTTCAAGTAGGGCAGCTGGGGCGGTGCCACTGGCCAGATGCTTTGGAAGGAGAGAGGAGATTGGTGTCTATGTCTGTCCTAGACCAGGGATGGTGGAGTGGTTGAGGAATGTTATCCCCTCCCCTCTGTGTGCTCACTGCCCAGCTTCTCATAGCTCCTCATGTTCTCTGTCTGCAGGGGTGTGAGCACAACTGAGTTGTTGAGGCTGGTGGTGGTCAGCAAGCACCTGGGGGACTCTATGCTCCTTTCCTGCCAGAGATATGGCTTCACCTTGATAAATCATCATTTTTGGTAGTACCACCAGGCACTCAGTGGCAGTCTCGAGAGCATCTCTTATATCAGCTATAATTCTTCAACCATTCAATACTTGCTGGGAGTAAAAGGCAGAACCATGGCTTCCAAGGACAATTCTCAGTCCGTGGTATCTCTGCTTTTGTGTGCCCTGCACCCTGAGGACTTGCTACTTTTGCCTGGTTCGCACAGCCACGGGAAATACAACTGGATTTCAATAAAAATCTGATTCCATGCCAGAGGAAGTAGCAGTCCTCAGCCTTACCCCACAACGCCTCTAGGAGTCGTCGTGGTTTAACCTGACAGGCAGCTATAGAATTCTTAGGTTGAAATAAAAAGAGTGCATGCTGTCAAAGCAAAATAAACTAAAATAATTGACTATTCATCAGCAGGTAGATATTCCACCATTTCTAGGAAAGCAAGGCTTCGTTATGCCATACAAATGCCATAGCTCTGAATGTCCCCCTTTCTTCCATCTTGTTCTTTCTTCAGATTTTATTATTGAACATGGCATTATAAGCTGTGGAATGTTTCTTTGGTCATTTGGAGTCACGTTTTGGGCTTACGTGGCAAGGTTTTAGTAAAGAGTGTAACTGCAGGGATGGCCCCTGTGAGGACGGTCCAGAAGTTGTCCCATGTTAGGGAAGAGCCAGTTCCAGTCAGCTGAGAAAGGGACCTGCTGCTGACCAAAACTGAGCCAATAAGCAATGCAATCTGTGAGTTCATAAACAATGCCATAGAATCATAGAATAGTTTCAGATGGAAGGGACACTCATTCCCAGGTGTAGAACTCTACACTTGCCCTTGTTGAACATCCTAATATTCCTCTCCACACAACTCTCCAGCTTGTCCAGGTTTTACTGGATGGAAGCACAACATTCTGGTGTGTCAGCCATACCTCTCAGCTTTGTATCATCAGAAAACTTGCTGAAGACAGCCTNGTGGTACCGTCAGGCACTCGGTGGCCGTCTCGAGTGGCTGTCCTACATCAGCACCAGCTCATATACTAGATACAGCCCTGAGGTGCAGGTTCGAGCCTCGGTTTCTCGAGACAATTCCCGATCTGTGTCCTATCTGTCTCTACGCTCCCTGCACCCACTCGACTCAGCGCACTACTTCTGTGCCGTTCACACGGGAGCAGGAAATCCTGCACAGCTGTAACAAAAAATCCCCTTCCTGGGCACAGCCACAGCTGCCTGAGCTGCAGGGCTGGCAGGAGCTGGAGCAGCTCTGGGCTGCTCCTGAGCAGTGAAGGGATATCACTGCTCACCACTGATAGCCCTTTCTGCAAGAGCTCACCACTCCTTTCCTCTTCCTTAGTCCTAAAAGCAGTGTTGTAAACTGGGCATAGAGTTCAGCATATTTCTGGTCACCAAGCCAGATTGGATACTCTGCCTGCCTGCCACTGGTCTGCACCCTCTCTTGGTTTTCTTATACTCTTGGGTACTCATAAGCACCTGGGCACTTCTATTAGCAGCATTGCCTGCTTCCATCATCAGCCATGACTTCTTTCTATATGCCTCCGTGGGTAAAGCAGTCGGTGAATAGCTCTGATGTGTTTTAAGGTGCATTTCATAGTGAAATGAAGTCTGTAATGTTCCAGCAAGTAGGGCAGAGGCTGTGCAATGTACATAGGTTAATCTGAAAATGATGTCTGCTATTTGACTCTACAGAAGCTACAACAGTTAGAAAGAGCCTAATAGCACTATTTGATAGAGCACATTCTCAGCTACAGAAAACTGTCTTTCAACATAGTCAGCAACGTTACCTACGCATTCTCACCAGTGATGTAGAAGATCCTTCATTTCATGCTGGTAAATACCTGCACCACTGGATGTGAACCACAGTTTCACAGCTGTTACGCTGGCATTGTTACCAGGAAAATGTTGCCCACACAGTGCATCACTCATCAGCCCAAACAGATGGAACTCTGAAGGTGCGATACACAGACTGTATCATGGTTGTGGAAAGTCTGTTCAGCCAAATTTTCAGCATGCACCATGGCCTTCCAATTGGTATAGTGTGTGGCATTATCATGTTGCAAGAGAATGGTTGCTTTCTTCTCTGCCCCGACTGTCAAGGTTTGAGCCTTCAACGTTGCCAGCATTGAGTCTGAGTGGTCTGAGCAGATGTCTGGGTTCTAGTAAATCCAGTAGGAACTCCCCTTTCCCATCCAAAAAACAGTGCATATCACTTTACCCACTGAGGGCTGTGTCTTGTCTTCAATTGCAAAGTTTCATGTTGCCACTCCATTCACTCTGGCTCTTTTGATTCTGACTCATAGTGGTGACACCACGTCTCATCGCTGGTAATGATGTGATCCAGGAAACTGTCACCTTGAGCCTCATATGGGTTCAATTGCTCCTGACAAACTTGCGTACACTGTTCTTTCAGTTCCTGTGTGAGTTTTAGTAGATTCCTCCTGGTGCAAATTTTGCTGAATTCCAACGTTGACGTCATAGTTTTCAGTGCATGAAATCCAATACTCAGCTTTTCTGAGTAGACAGGTTCCTGCTCATAATCCACTGATCCATATGGATGAGCTGATCCAGACACTCTTCATTTCATGGTGTGACGGATGTGCACGGCCTTCTGGAATGTGGCTTGTCTTTCNAGAGGGAAAGGGGGATGAGGATAAGCTGAAGTCACGTTGTTTTTTTTCAACCCAGAGGAGAGACCTGGGGGAAATCTCACTGCAGTCTACAGCACTCTCATGAGGGGGAGTGGAGGGACAGGTGCTGATCTCTTTGGTGACAGTAATAGGAACCAGTGGAGGTTCAAATATGATATTAAGGACACCTTGCTCTCCAAGAGGGGGAATGGGCACTGGAACAGACTACCCAGGCAAGCAGTCACAGCACCAAGAAGCACTTGGGCTTTGCCTTCATATGTATTGTATGAATTTTGAGTAGCCCTACATGGAGCCAGGCACTGCACTTGATGATCCCTTCGGGTTCCTTCCAACTCAGGGCATTCTATCATTCGCCGCCTTCCAATCAGCCCATTTCTCCAGCCTGTGCTGGTCCCTCTGGACAGCAGAAGAACTCTCTGGTGTATTTGCCACTCCTCACAGTTTTGTGTCTTCTGCAAACTCGCTGAAGGCACCCTCTACCCTGGAATCCAGATCATCATTGTCAAACAAGACTGGACTTAGTATTGACTGGTGGGTATGCAACCACCTACTGCCTTCTAACCACACTTTGCCACTGATGACTACCACCTGAGCCTATCAATTCAAATATTTTCTAATCCACTTCACTGTCTGCCTATCCAACCTATACTTCAATAGTTCATGTAGGTGCTGGAGGTGACACTGATCAAGCCTCATTCTGGATTTTGTGATTCCCCTCTGTCACATCACCCCACAATTTTTCCTCACCAACCCTGTCCGTTACTCCCTTACATGGCACCCAGATGCTCTTCTCCTCCCCTGCAGGCAAAAATATATTTACCCCACTGTGTGAGATAAGTATCCTCTTTCCAGAGACGACTGATGAGGAAACATAGCTCCTCATCATTTCCTGTCAACACCAATTCCACAGACAGCGTGCACACTCCTTCACAGCCCTTCCCCACACGATCATCAGAGACTGCCACAAAAGGAAGAGCTTCTGAGCGCGTTTGCAGCTGCAGAATACCAGATATCAGGAGGAAGAGGCATCTCAACAAAACCGAGCCGTTCTTCTCTCGGCACAGCAGGCAGCGGGCAGCAGAACAACTTCTCCCTCCGTTTCGTATCTGCCGAGTCCCCTCGTGAAGGGAGAGCTGGGCGGGGATCAGCCCAAGTCCCGGAGCCTCCGAGTGCCGGGGCGCCGCTCCCCGCCTCTGCCCCCCGCGCTGCCCTGCGCCCCGCCCCGCCCCACGCCCGCCCCGTGCTCCCCCGAAGGGGCCGCGGTGCCACCAAGGGCCAGCCCGAGCGCGGCCCCGCTCTGCTCCTGTCTGCCTCCCGGGCAGACGGCAGCGGCGCGGCGGGGCGCGATGGCGGCCGGGATGGGGCCGTGGCTGCTGGCCTTGGCCTTGGGGCCGGCAGGTGAGAGGCGGGCACGGAGGTGGGCGAGGCCGAGGCTGGGCGCGGCTCCTGCTGCTGGCCCGCGGGCGCGCTGAGGTCTGGAGCTCGCCTTCACTGCCGGGGAGCGGCTGTTGTGCGTGGGAGAGGGAGGCTGTGTGGGGACACGGATGCTGCGGGAGCGGCCGTGGCTGAGCCCCGAGCAGGAGGGCGACTGGGGCAGTGCCCCTGGCCTGGGGCTTTGGCAGTAGAGGAGAGGGTCACAGCTCTGAATTTATGTTCTCTGGGCGTCAGGGTGGCTGGGGAAGTTCCTCCTTCCATGGATGTGCAATGCCTGGCTCCTAATGTTGTCCTTCTACAGGAGTGTGTGCACAGTGGAGACTGGAAGCGTCTGGAGGAGGTGTGCGAGCACCTGGGGAGTCCGTGCACCTCTCCTGCCGAGGATCCGGCTTCAGCTTCAGAAATTATGATGTACTGTGGTACCGTCAGGCACTCGGTGGCCGTCTCGAGTGGCTGTCCTACATCAGCACCAGCTCATATACTAGATACAGCCCTGAGGTGCAGGTTCGAGCCTCGGTTTCTCGAGACAATTCCCGATCTGTGTCCTATCTGTCTCTACGCTCCCTGCACCCACTCGACTCAGCGCACTACTTCTGTGCCGTTCACACGGGAGCAGGAAATCCTGCACAGCTGTAACAAAAAATCCCCTTCCTGGGCACAGCCACAGCTGCCTGAGCTGCAGGGCTGGCAGGAGCTGGAGCAGCTCTGGGCTGCTCCTGAGCAGTGAAGGGATATCACTGCTCACCACTGATAGCCCTTTCTGCAAGAGCTCACCACTCCTTTCCTCTTCCTTAGTCCTAAAAGCAGTGTTGTAAACTGGGCATAGCGTTCAGCATATTTCTGGTCACCAAGCCAGATTGGATACTCTGCCTGCCTGCCACTGGTCTGCACCCTCTCTTGGTTTTCTTATACTCTTGGGTACTCATAAGCACCTGGGCACTTCTATTAGCAGCATTGCCTGCTTCCATCATCAGCCATGACTTCTTTCTATATGCCTCCGTGGGTAAAGCAGTCGGTGAATAGCTCTGATGTGTTTTAAGGTGCATTTCATAGTGAAATGCAGTCTGTAATGTTCCAGCAAGTAGGGCAGAGGCTGTGCAATGTACATAGGTTATTCTGAAAATGATGTCTGCTATTTGACTCTACAGAAGCTACAACAGTTAGAAAGAGCCTAATAGCACTATTTGATAGAGCACATTCTCAGCTACAGAAAACTGTCTTTCAACATAGTCAGCAACGTTACCTACGCATTCTCACCAGTGATGTAGAAGATCCTTCATTTCATGCTGGTAAATACCTGCACCACTGGATGTGAACCACAGTTTCACAGCTGTTACGCTGGCATTGTTACCAGGAAAATGTTGCCCACACAGTGCATCCCTCATCAGCCCAAACAGATGGAACTCTGAAGGTGCGATACACAGACTGTATCATGGTTGTGGAAAGTCTGTTCAGCCAAATTTTCAGCGTGCACCATGGCCTTCCAATTGGTATAGTGTGTGGCATTATCATGTTGCAAGAGAATGGTTGCTTTCTTCTCTGCCCCGACTGTCAAGGTTTGAGCCTTCAACGTTGCCAGCATTGAGTCTGAGTGGTCTGAGCTGATGTCTGGGTTCTAGTAAATCCAGTAGGAACTCCCCTTTCCCATCCAAAAAACAGTGCATATCACTTTACCCACTGAGGGCTGTGTCTTGTCTTCAATTGCAAAGTTTCATGTTGCCACTCCATTCACTCTGGCTCTTTTGATTCTGACTCATAGTGGTGACACCACGTCTCATCACTGGTAATGATGTGATCCAGGAAACTGTCACCTTGAGCCTCATATGGGTCCAATTGCTCCTGACAAACTTGCGTACACTGTTCTTTCAGTTCCTGTGTGAGTTTTAGTAGATTCCTCCTGGTGCAAATTTTGCTAAATTCCAACGTTGACATCATACTTTTCAGTGCATGAAATCCAATACTCAGCTTTTCTGAGTAGACAGGTTCCTGCTCATAATCCACTGATCCATATGGATGAGCTGATCCAGACACTCTTCATTTCATGGTGTGACGGATGTGCACGGCCTTCTGGAATGTGGCTTGTCTTTCCTGTCAGTGTTGCCACTGCTGAAAAACAAAATCCACTGCCTCACTGCGCTCACATTCTCTGCTTGATCTACATAAATGTTTAGCAGGTGTCACTGAATGTCAAGGGTGCAATTCTTTCCACATGAGCAATTCAACTTCACACCTTTGCCTCATACACTCTTCCATATCTGACTCCATTCTGTCCGACTGCCTCTCTGTTCCCATGTGTTACATGGCAACAAAATGTAATGGAATACTGGTGGGAGTTCAACATGCACTGCCATAATGCCAACATCTTCCTCTGTCCTCGCATGCCAACATAGTAAGATAGGTGACATTACCTGTGGAGCAGCCCTTGTACTTATAACTACAATGCTTCCTATATTTATGTGGCCTGTTACCAGCAGTATCCTAGTAGGCCCCTTTTGCAGCCGCGGACCAAAAATTGACTGATAGACAATCCAGAATTCTTTCTGTTTCTTTCTAGCAGCCTTGAATGAGATGGTGTAATCCAACAGTTGGTGCAGAAAACAGGCCTTTCCCAAGTATGTAATAATATCCAGTGGAAGAAAGTGGAGTTCAAGGGCTGAGAAAATTTATGATGAAAATGGAGCTATTCAGGGAGCTTGAGATTCTGCATGGTGAACCGTAAGCTAGTGCACATTAACTGGGCGTGTGGTTTAGCGTGGCCCAGTTTTTCCTCCATGGCCCAGTTGCAAAGCCATTGAATCATGGAGGTTTGGTCCGAACAGGAGGGAAGATCTAAGAGGAGCTGAAACGAAGAGCATGCAGTAAACGGCATCAACGGGGGGTTCTGCATGGTGTGTCCTGGAGCCACGTCAGGGGCAGAGAGGGAGGCCATGGAGGGATGTCGGTGCGGGGCTCGGGGAGGCACGTGCAAGGAGATGCCGAGGGCCGAGAGCCCGTGCATGGGGGCAGACGGGCTGTGGCTGGCCCGGGCCACTCGTGCACGGAGGGCTGCGCAGGGATCAGCCCAGGGCCCGGAGCCTCCGAGTGCCGGGGCGCCTCGCTCCGCCTCTGGCCCCCCCGCTGCCCCGCGCCCCGCCCCGCGCCCGCCCCGTGCTCCCCCGAAGGGGCCGCGGTGTCACGGGGCCGAGCCGGGCGGAGCGGTGTGCGCTGCCCCGCCAGGACCCGACCAAGGCCAGCCCGAGGGCGGCCCCGCTCTGCTCCTGTCTGCCTCCCGGGCAGACGGCAGCGGCGCGGCGGGGCGCGATGGCGGCCGGGCTGGGGCCGTGGCTGCTGGCCTTGGCCTTGGGGCCGGCAGGTGAGAGGCGGGCACGGAGGTGGGCGAGGCCGAGGCTGGGCGCGGCTCCTGCTGCTGGCCCGCGGGCGCGCTGAGGCCTGGAGCTCGCCTTCACTGCCGGGGAGCGGCTGTTGTGCGTGGGAGAGGGAGGCTGTGTGGGGACACGGATGCTGCGGGAGCGGCCGTGGCTGAGCCCCGAGCAGGAGGGCGACTGGGGCAGTGCCCCTGGCCTGGGGCTTTGGCAGTAGAGGAGAGGGTCACAGCTCTGAATTTATGTTCTCTGGGCGTCAGGGTGGCTGGGGAGGTTCCTCCTTCCATGGATGTGCAATGCCTGGCTCCTGATGTTGTCTTTGTACAGGAGTGTGTGCACAGTTGAAACTGGAAGCGTCTGGCGGAGGTGTGCGAGCACCTGAGGACTCCGTGCACCTCTCCTGCCAGGGATCTGGCTTCAGTTTCAGAAGTTATGGTGTTCGGTGGTACCGTCAGGCACTCGGTGGCCGTCTCGAGTGGCTGTCCTACATCAGCAGCGGCTCATCTACTGTTAGATACAGCCCTGAGTTGGAGGGTCGAGCCACAGTTTTTCGAGACGATTCCCGATCTGTGTCCTATCTGTCTCTACGCGCCCTGCGCCCACACGACTCAGCGCACTACTTCTGTGCTGTTCGCACGGGAACAGGAAATCCTGCAGAGCTGTAACAAAAATACCCTCCCTGGCACAGCCACAGCTGCCTGAGCTGCAGGGCTGGCAGGAGCTGGAGCAGCTCTGGGCTGCTCCTGGACTGTGAGGGGACATCACCAAACCAGATTAGCTACTCTGCCTGCCTGCAGCTGGTCTGGACCAGCTCTTGTTTTCTTTCTTCCCTTGGGTACTTGTAAGCACTTGGGAACTTCTAGCAGCAGCATTGCATACTTCCATCACCAGCCATGGGCTTTTTCCACGTCTCTGTGAGCAAAGCAGTGGGTGAATAGCTCTGATTACTGTGAAAACAATGTCTGCTATATGATTTCACAGAAGCTGCAACAGATACAAAGAGCGCAATAACACTATTTGATAGAGTACATTCTCAGCTGCAGAAAACTGTCTTTCAAAATAGTCAACACTGTTAGCTAGGCCTTTTCACCAGCCTTAGTTTCCTGCTCATATATACCAGCACCAGTGGATGTGAACCACAGTTTCACAGCTGTTATGCTGGCACTGTTACCAGGAAAATGTTGCCCACACAGTACATCTCTCATCAGCCCAACCACATGGAAGTTTTAAGGTGCGTTACACAGACTATATGGTCAATGTGAAAGGACTGTTCAGCCAAAATTGTCAGTGTGCACCATGGTCTTCTAATTGGTATGGTTTGAGGCATTATCATTTTGCAAAAGAATGGTTGCCTTCTTCTCTGGCCTGACTGCAGAGGTTTGAGCCTTCAGCAATGTAAGCATCAAGATTGATCTGTCTGAGATGACAGATTGTCTGGGTTCTAGTAAATCCAGAAGAATGTCCCCTTTCCTATCCAAAAGACAGTGCGCATCACTTTAACTGCTGAGAGCTGTGTCTTGAACTTTTTCTTCAATAGGGAGTTCTCATGTTGCACTGCATGGACTCTGGCTCTTTTGACTCCAGCTTACAGTGGTGACACCACACCTCATCACTGGTGATGACGTGAACTAGGAAACTGTCACCTTGAGCCTTGTATGCGTTCAGTTGTTCCTGAAGATCTTGCATACACTGTTCTTTCTGTTCCTGTGTGAGCATTTGTAGGTTGCTCCTGGTGCAAAGTTTGGTATGATGTTAACATCATTGTTTTCAGTGCATGCAATCTAGTGTTTAGCTCTTCACGCAGTTTTCTATTCATAATCCACTGATCCATATGGATGAGCTGATCCAGACACTCTTCATTTCATGGTGTGACGGATGTGCACGGCCTTCTGGAATGTGGCTTGTCT
>JACDJE010000061.1:0-51885 GCA_016647715.1 Pavo muticus
TTCCCCGGGGCCTGTGCCCCCCTGTCACGGACTTATATCTAGGGATAACCCCGTGACACCTTTACTCTCCCTCAAACCCCAAACAATTCGTGTTTACCGTGCATGGTTGCTGTTTATCACTGGCTGTCACAAAGCCCAAATTGCTAAGCTTCTACAGAAATGCAAAACTGGACGTAGCATATTGTTGCCTCTGCAGTTGTTAAGGTTTTTTGTTTGCTCAGTATTAATAGGAGACGAGTTCTGTTCTGCCTGCATTCATGCTGTAATTTGGAAGCAGTTCTCTCTCTGGCTCACACCAGTTACATACCTGTCTGGCAACACTATATTGCGAGTTCGTGATATGCAAACTGGAAAGGCATATGCCTCTCTGGGAAAGATATTAAGCACTTTCCAAGGTAAAAAAACTAGACCACTACAAACAAACACAAACTTTTTAAAGTGCCATGGTATCTGAAAATGATACATAGGTATACATCAAGAAATTACCTTTGTTTTGAAAAGTAAGAGTTCCCTAGGTGGTCTTAAACCAGGCTATCAGTTAATTTGAAAAAAAAAAATCTATTAACTAAGTACCCCCAAAACACAGAGATGTGTACCGAAATGAGAGATCTATTAGGCACTGTCACAGACCCACCACACAAAAAGTATTTGCTTAACCGAGATTGTAAATATACCTGAAAAAGTAACCATTAGTGTATCAGCTGACACAACCCACTTAGAGCTTAAAGAGCTAAACATCCAAAATGGCAGAATTCCAGTTTTATAAAGGCACAAGCAGTGCCTTTATAAAACAAAACAAAACAAAACAAAACAGTCTCGCCACATATTTCTCTGTGTCCTTTACTTCTGGTGCACTTCTACACATCTCTCACAGTATTGCTAGTCTCTTCTCCCATAGTGAGTCCTCCAGGTCAATGGTTTTTGCCTGTAATTCTAACTACATCTGATAAAAGGAAGATTTCTGTTGTGAATGTCCATTAAGCTCTTCAAGCGGCTGGAAACATGATAACAGTAATTTTCTCAAATGGTGTTGAAAGACACCCAGTGGGGTGTACTAAAGACTAACTGCTGGCAAAAGAAAAACTTTGACTTCTGAGGTTGGACAGAACGATTCACATAATCCCTCAGTAGGACAGTGACATTATAAAAAATGTGAAATCTTTATACATTCCAAGAACAGCTACCAAGCTGGTCTGTCTTAAGGTTTTGGGAACTTAGAATTTAAACTTGTGTAGAACCGATTCTTCATTTGGCCATGTCATGATTTCCCCTTTATCATGGTACTTTCCAGCTACAATGGGCCAAACACTGCAGTGAATACCATAACCTTTTCTAAAGCACTGTGTAGTTGATAAACTGCCAGTGTTGACTCACAACAGATACCAAAGTACAGATATTTACCGCCAAAAGTAAACACAGACATGGAGGGTAACCTTTGCAGGTGAAAGCTACTCTGTTCTATAGAGAATGAATACTAAGCAAGATTCCGATCAATATCGAGTTAAAGGAAATATAACATTATGCATAGAAAAACAATGCGGCCACCTTGAAATGAATTGCTGGGTCTTAGCTACCTATTATATCCCTTGACCTCTAGTAAATAAAAAAAACTGCCTAAGTCAGAAAGTGCTTCAGCAACACGTTAACAGAAACTAACAATACTCCATCTGGGTGAGTCATTAACACTTACTTATCTTTATATGCTTTTCCAAATCTCCATCACTGGCTATTTTTGGAGACAGGATACCATGTCAGGTTAACTTTTGACCAACATGGCAATTCTTATATTGCATTACTACTGAACATATCCTTGTCCTGTCCCCAAGGTTGTCTCTGAAAAGGAAGGTAGGTTTCTTAGATGAGATTGATTTTGACGATCAGTATCTTTCTGATTCCTGAAAATGTCACAACATTTCGTGTGCTGTGCAAACATAAAAGATGCAATCTCAGTCTAAAAAAGAAAAGAAGGTGGCCTACACAGTTGTCTCTGGATAGAAAATACAGGAAACCGTCAGGCACTGCAGTTTTTAACATAATGTTTAATCAACTACAGAGTTGTGTAATTTCCTACATAATTCTCAACAATGAGCAGGAACTCTCAAACATGCTTTTATATAAATATGATTCATATGCATCAACTTTTTTCACTGTGTTCACTTCTCATTTCAATAGTAAAGCAGCTCTAAGTGTATGTACATGTGCTATTATTTACTACTTCCTACTTCAGTGTCTTCTATTTTAAATCTGGACAGGGCAGTAATTTGTCCTTGATGGGACATAATCTCAGGGCTGAGATTCATAGTCTAATGTTGGCAGCATAACAAATTACCAAGAAGCAGCAACTCATCAAGCATGAGCTGCCCAACTACAGTGTAGTAAGACTTAGTTTTAAGTGTCAGTGACGGATGCCTATGCTAAGCTGTGTATTCTCATATTAAGGCAATTTAAGAATGTACACAAAATCAATTGACAGCAGTTACTATGTCTCAGTTAACAGAGACAACTAATTATGCTGCCATAATTGTGCACTTGAGCCCTTAATGAAATGTGGCCCACCTGAAGAGACTTTCTCTTAAGGATTTCTCACATTGACTCTTCTCTGCTTTTATCAATAAACTGAGACAGTAAAGCCTCTTCAAAACTCTGTTCTACAATATTACATCTCCCTGCACTTCTTTAACAGTTAAAAGTAAGCATGATCAGTTTCACAGATTGATAACTGAAGATCAAAGAAGCAGTTGCAAATTAATCTTATTTTAAAGGTTAGATCCTATGAAGTATTTCTGCTCTAAAACTAGGGCAACTAAAATCAATTTATATTAAACAATTTCCCAGCAATGTATTTTTTAAAATACAGGATATGAACAATCGTAACACGCCTTGTATCCATAGATACTATTTCAGTAGCTCCCTTCAATCTTTAAGAATATTCTCAATTTAACTTAAAAGTGTGAATTACGGATCATTAGCAATAGCTTCATACTGAGAAGAGAGAATATGTTTCTAAAGTTGAATTTCTGAGAAATGTGTGCATGTTGCGTCCTTCTTGATGCTTGAGGTCAAAGTCAGAGATGAATCTAATCAAGTATAATTCATATCCTAACTCTTTCAGAATTTGGGTTATATCAAAGATTCCCTTGATCGCCCTCAAGCTCAGACAGTCTTAAACAGATACATCTGACTACTGCGCAACTTATATATGCTTACACACAACTCTGAATTTTGCTCAGCAGGCTAAGGTGGATCATTGAAAACATTCAGTACAACTGAAAAAGTGTAACTGTTGATTCTAGACTTCTTCACATTTAATTCCTTAAGGATAACTGTAGCCTTTTCTTTTCTATAAATCTCAGCTTAGTCTTTTGCCTACCCTGTTTCTGATCACCAAAGGAAAGCATACATTTTTTGGAGGAAATCAGAGACCACAAATTCCATTCACACTAGCACACAGTAACTCTTTAAAAAAGGACTCCAATGATCAGACTTACTTTAATCAGGGACGTGGGATGACAAAGTCTGGAAATGTTGTTAACTTTCTGTAGAGAGTACATAGTTCTTTGTACATATGTCTATGCATTTTGACTATTAAGGGAAGGGTGGAAAAGTGTTACACTGCATTGCATCAGACACCCTGGATAATACATGAATACAATGAGGAACAATTAATTTGATATCGCATTACTTTGATAAAAGAGTAACAACATGCAGTTACAGCAAGATAGACAATAACCAGACTGAACCCTTGTTTCCGCATCTATTCAAATCTGGTGGACCCACCATGAGGTTTTCCAATTAAAAGACAGTATGAACCTTCCAGAAGTGAGATTATGTCCCAGAGTTCTTTTTCTTAACGCTATATTAAAGTAAATGCCACTCCCTGCTAATGGCAATGTCCAAATAACAGCAAACTGATTAAATATTTTTCAATAGCTGTATTAAAAAAGTTAAAATATGTAAGCAAGTCAATATCCACAAAATTTATTTTCTTGTAGAAGCTATGTTTTTTAATTCAAAGGGCATTTCAGTTCCTCTTAATGCGTTCAAAGTTAGGTAACATTTTTGGCCTTTCCTACAGGATATATTGGGCATAACACTATCACAGGAACAACTCAACAAGGAGTTCAATTATCTTTCTGCAATGGCTGAATTGTACTATAGTAAAATTGAAAAATACTTACGCTCCACAAAGTAAGAACTGGCGTCAATCTTCCAGACAATCTGACCACGATGAGAGCCATTGACTCCACGGTTCTTGTAGTCCAAAAAGTTTTCAGACAAGACTTCATCTATGAACAAAGAAAACAGTATCAACTGTTGTGACAATATGCATAACAGAGAGTCAGGCTAAAAATATGCCTTTGGCTTTACAGAACATACTACGGCTGCTAGACAGCTTGGCACCACATGTTAAGAAATTTGCTTTCTCATTCATTTATATTTTAAATCATTGCAGCTCTTCTTAAAATCACAGCTTTTTGTGGATGTAATTTTGAAAGATACATCCCTATAAAATTCTCAAACATAAAAACATCTTGCTTAATATAGATCAATCCCTCTCTAATTAAAAATAATTGTCTAGCTGCTACTCCTTGTCCTGTAACTACACACCACCGAGAAGAGCCCAGCCTCATCCATGTGCCTTTAGATATTTATAAACATTAATCAGATCTCCCTTCAGTCTTCTTTTTCCCAGGCTGTACAGACCCAGGTTACTCAGCCTTTCCTCATAACAGAGATGCTCCAGGCTCCAAATAATCTTTGTGGACTCCCAAATAATCCGCTGGACTCCTAGGAGATCCCTGTCTTTTTTGAACTGAGGAGCCCAGATCTGGACACAGTATTCTAAATGTGGCCTTACCAGGGAAAGTAGAGGGGGAGAATCACCTCCCTTGATCTGCTGGTCATGCTCATTTTTATTCACTGCTGGATGCCATTGGCCTTCTTGGCCACAAGGGCAGGCACACTGCTGGCTCATAGCCAACCTGTAGTGCACCAGAATACCCAGGTCCTTCCTTAAAACCATATGACTGATAACGAAGTGCTGTCTATTTGAAGTTTTTTGGGACACTTGGAGGTTGTCAGACTACCACGCTAATTTTCAAAGATGCCTGTATCAACAAGCAAGCTATAAAAAGTTGCTGACACTTTCAGGCTGAAGGTTGAGAAAGCAACTGCCTTGCATGCAAGGGGCTGTGTGCAAATAACAGTAGGGCAGGCAGTGAGTCTGAAGCGCAGTCTTCTGACTGTACACACTGATTACTGTTTAGTTTGCTTTCAAATTTCAATTTAGACTGTGTCAGCTGACTCTTTTCAAGATAAATCTGCAAGCCCTATCTAGTACAGAGGGCAGCAAACATACTCTGGCCTCAAGGTGAGGATCTGCTTCCTGACGGTCTTTCATTCAACAGATAAAGAACCACTAGCAAGGCCCTGACATGGCTCCTTCTTGCTTGTGAGCTTAAACTAGTTTTCAAGCCAACAAAAATGCACATATTGTCACCATACCAAAACAGCATGTAAGGTTTTGATCATAAGTAAATGTAAACAGTGCAACAAAAAATAACATAGACAGTCATTTACAGACCATCTGAGACTTAGGGGTAGAGGCTTGTAGCAGGTTATAATGGCTGCACACTCCAGAGGCTGAAGCAACAGCCCTGCTGGTAATGTTATATCTCCCTGCCATAGCCTTGCTACTCAGCTTCACGGATCTGCTGTGAGCTGCTAAAGCACTGAATGAAGTTGAAGGCTGAGATCTCTGCTCACAGGAACCAGAGAGCAACCTCCTTTCAGCAATGAAGGCAGCTCTAATTTTGACAGAGACGACTTGTAGAAACATCCTCTAATCGAGTCAGCCTCACAGCTGAGAAAGCCCTAGGTGGGTGCTGCAGTTCTGTTCCAAAGACAATTACATTCATTATTGGTCACACAAAAACCTAAGGAAAAATATGATCCACTAAATCCAGTATTAAAATATATCAACATTAACATGGCATGAATAAAATATATTAACATAAACATGGCATGAATCACTTCATTACAACATATGTCAATGAAAAAATGAAAAAGATCCCACCAAAATGAAGGACACCATGTCTGAGAATGGAGTGAGTATGTGACAAGCTGCAGAGCTCCACAGACCATCTGAGGCCAGCTCTGATCAGGCTGCTTGGATGCATGGAGCAGCATGACGTGGTGTAGAGACACGAAAGCAGTGTCCAGGGCTACCACGGCCACAGGGCTTCCCGTTCCTGCACTCAAGGCGCTATCGTGAGTGCTGAGCTTGCCACACTGATATGGACACTGAAATAACCTCCAGAAACAAGACAAACAATACAAAGTAACAAACACATTGCCAAAGAGGTCTGTATCAATGGGCAGGTTTATCTGTCATATAGAACCAAGCACAGCACTTTTGGAGGTTGTTGATTGGCATACAAAGTCAAGACACTTCAAGAGCAAGGTATGATTCGAGTATATATATGCAAAGAGCAACATTATTCAACTATATATAAAGGTTAAACAGAGAAGACTTTTAAAGTGAAGAAAACTTCACTTTCACTGAAAGAATAAAACAGCAGGCAGATACCAATGTTATTACTTCGGCTTCAATAGCTACGCTATTGAAGGAAGAAGATAAGTGGGCTACCAATACTGAACTATCTACTGTTACTCTCTTGAGGGATTTACAAAAGAAAACCTTTTAAAGAGGTTGTTAATGATTGTAATGGATAATTATAAACAGCAGCGTTTTCTGCAATACATTTTCCCCTTACTGACTTGCTAATTGTCAATAATTATTTCACTAGCTGCGTCTCTTGCTCTTTGTAGAAGTGGAAATTTTTTATCACATTTACACAGTACTTTCCTGTGGTAACCTTTCAAACTGGTACAACTTCTCTTCTTCATTTGTATTTTATAGATCATTTTGTCTTCTTTTAAATGTCAAATTATATTTAAAAGGGGCAGAAAAGTATTTATCTTTGACTACTCCAGTAAGGATCACCCTAGATACAGATTATCCATTATTACACATTTCCCATTTATTCTGGGGAGCACCTGAAAAGACTTAAATGTGTGAGCTGTCCTCTTTGGTCTGGGAGGGAAAATGCTTTATACTTAAAGGTGACCATATACCAAAATGTTGTGCTGAATTGGAGCCTGCAACCCTGACTACGTACAGAGGACATCCTTCATCTCAGGCTTGCTGCTCTCTAGTTTCATCTCTTGTGATGTTTATTTGTCATATTTAAATTCTGGAAGCTGCTGGAGAGGCTCCAACGCCTGTCACGTCATTAAGATGCATGAGTAATTACTGTTTTTCAAGATATACTGTTTATAAAATATCATCTTGCTTAAGAAGGCTTAGCTGAGCTAAACTGCTTGGCTTTGTTTAATAAATCACAGACATTTTAGGCCAGAGTTTAGAGGCACAAGAGATCCCAGAATCTGGTTTAAAATGCTGTATTCACACATACTATCTGTTGGGGCCAGCTGGATCATACACTGGATTGGTTGTTGTCTGCTTCCCACAGCTGGCATGATGGCTACACAAGCTCTGCGTCGCACAGTCTCTCTAATTTGATAGAGATGTCAGCATCTGCCCATACCCGAACCAAATCACATTTGTATTGCAAGATGAGCCAGTGGGGATGACTACAGAAAGCCATCTCTTTTTCGTAGGATCTGGCAGAAAGTTCGGCAAGCCAAGCTAAGAAAAAAGACTGCTCTTCATCTGCGTGCTCAACTTAGAAGGAGAACACAGGAAAGGAAGAAGCAAGCTGCTCTACAGTTACATCTAACAGGTGAGGATATGAGAAAGAAGATACCAGCTGTTCTCACCAACAAACTAATGTTTCCACACTGCCTCCTGCCAGGAGAAAGGAATGCTCAGAAAAGACAGTGTCCAAAGGAAAAGTTCAGGTAGCACAGTGTGTCGGGGAAAGCATACAGACATTCACTCACAGACAGCAGCCACTGATGAAATACAGGCTAGGGCAGTAGAAAGGATGCCTTAAGGTGAATTTCCAGCATTCTGCAATATGCAGGTCACCCAAGCAGGAGCAGAAGACCCTTTAGGTATGCCCCTGACATTCCATACGTTTTGTGCTACAGGAAAAAAAACAGCATGCTGGTACTGTTTATTTAGCTTTACAAAATGAAGAAGCTTGCTATCTGAATGGTAAATGACCAGGGGGAGGATGAAAGGAATTTGTAATTAAATTTATAATGACAGTAAAACATATTTATGAATCTCATAATTTAAAAATCCAGTATGTAGATCCTTCTTCCAGCCAGACGCCCTGTCTGTATACTTTGAAAAACATGGTACTTCCTTCTTCCAGAAAAAGAAAACCGCATTTTCAGTGCAGTAGAAATTTAAGAAAGCTGGGATTTTTGAACCAAACAAAATTTACCTCTAGAAAAATATATGCAGGTCCAAATGGGAAATCTTTCAGTTTTTGAAGAGATGTATTTTTGAAAGGTGAAAATATGAAAATAACAGCAGTTGAAACTGTTCAGGAGACTGGAATGTACAAATACCTCCTATCAATAAGGTTTAGTTGGCAAGTGATACCACTCCAGGCATGCTACTTCCCAGATGCGAATATTACACACATAGCACATTGAGAAATAAAACAGTGTATGTAAAATACACAGCTGTATAGAGGACTATATATATATATGCATATGTTTGTGTATGTGTGTATATATGTAAACACATATATAGCAGTCACAACACACCATATGTAAGCGTGGAGATGATGACACAACACCAAAATAGAAAATAGGTAAGTGCAAAGTAAAAAGAATACTTTGTATTTCTACCAATAATTACAATGACAAAGGAATGGAGCTTAAAAACATGTTGCATCTTAATTGCCAAAGGTAAATGGTGAAATGCCTCATTTCACCTGTAGACAGAACGAAAAGCAGAGCCAATGCTGCTCCCTTTCATACATTTCAGGCAGCAGCTAATGGCTTTTGACATTTTTCCAATGAAGCATTGTAATGCATCTCCCTCCCTCTATTTCTAAAATAAGATTAACCTTTACACTTGCTCTCTGCTTAGCTGGCAATTCCTACTATAGCCTGAGTTTGGGCCCACCAGACTAAAAGCAAACACTTTGCAACCACCCTCAGATCTGAGGCTTCATTTGCTCAGATGGAAAACGGGTAGCTAATTTAGAAAACTGCCACATGAAGAAGCATTCAGGATGCACTACCCTTTGAACGTCGGCTGGAGACAGTGACTGTGCAGGCAGTTGATGTGGGCTGGAGGGATTGCTGGCAGAAGGTGCTCTCTGCCTGTCCTGCTCTTGGGCACAGAGGTGCCAGCCAGCCAACATGCCTTGAGAGGGGAAGTGGCTGCAGACCTCCAAAGCTGTGTCAGGGATGGAGCAGAGGCAGCCAAGCCTCCAGCACCTCATCTCCCCGGAGGAAAAGGGGAAGGAGATGAATGAGTAGGTGGTGGGCTGCGGGGGCCTGAGAAGCAGACAGAAGGACCAAGGCACTCTACAGACAAACATTAGCAAGTGCTTTGGGAACCAGCAGCAATTCTGAAAAACCGCTTGTCCTTACTGAAACAAATACCTCCAAGCACAACCCTTACTGCTAAAAACATTCTGCACTGTTGCTTCCATGTTGAGATCCCAACATACTTTACAAGTGCTATCTGTAGTGAGATAAAGAGCTATCACCAAAGAAAGCTATCTTCCAGATTAAAGACAGTAAACAATTGACAAAAAGCGTGCTGTTCTTCAGAGGAATTAGGAAAAACTGATAAAAGCCACCCTTCAAAAAGGTCTGTAAAAAATGCCGCAGAAACTTCAGATGCTGTCAGCGGAACCTTGGTATTTGAAAGCTTGTCTGAAATACCCACAGAGAAACAAACAGAGCTGATGCATCTTCCTCAGAAGAACTGAGGTAATACAAAGTACAAACAGCAGAGTGATCCTTTTGGTCATTTTGGCTTAAAGGAGGAAGTGAAAGAACAGTGCACCTTCCCATACAGCATTTTGCTGATAAATATGATTAGTCTATCTTTCCATATTCTCCAAGGACAGTAACTGCAGAATAATCTGGGCTACATTCAAAGAAAAAAATACCTAACACTAGAGAGGAACACAATGTCAGACAGATTCCCGAACTTGGTACAGTACTCCAGTCTCTTATCCATCATTACATGTTACAACACTTGCTTTCTATACACTTAATGCAATTAGTGCACAAAAATAGAAACCACAGTTCATGTCTTGGTCCTTTATGAATACGAAATGCTGCACTGCTGAAATTACAGAAGGCTTTATATAGTCCTTAGTTGAACAAATTTGCTTTAGTTTCAAATTTAAAAGTGCTTCTGGTCAATATGTATGTCTGTACTATAATCATAGATAACTATACTTAGAAAAATGCTTTTAAAAATGTTTTCTGTACAAAGAAGTCTAGCTCTGGTTGATCTGTTTTGCAATCTGCATAGAAAGCTGGGAAAGGGACACTAAAACTATTTTGCAAGATAACACAAGTGTAAGCTGTGGATAAGCTTTCTATTTTGTCAGTTTCTTCTCTTACCACCCAATTTATCATTTGAAGAAGAATGTAAAATGATGATAAATTTCTTATTTACCACAATAATAGTTCACAAATAATGGCTATAATTATAGGAGTTGATAGGAATGTTTCCATTGACTTCAACAGCAATGGATCTGTCTCTAATCCGGATGAAAAAATCATGGTTAATTCACTTGCCAATTTCTGATGCCTTTTTATTTATGTATAACGTGAAAATATAACACTGTTCTGGTAAATGCAGAGCTCGTGTAAAATTCAGCCTGACGGAATTGTTCCCTTCATTTCAAACTACGCATTGCCTTACTGTGTCTCAATTCAGAGTGCTTTTAGTGAAGGTATATTAACATGACAAAAGGACAATGACCATACTGCAAGTTACAGCTAGCATCCAATCCTCTATAATTTCTTAGAGAGAAGAGTTCTAGAAAATAAAGATCTAATTCTTCACTGGTGTTGAAAGCTCAGTCTTTGATCTAAGAGCTACGTATGTGCTTTAACTACAGGAGTGGTTCCATTTTAATTCCACAAAAATTAGTTTTCTTTAACTGGATAGGGGTAAGCTCAGAGGTAAAAAATGTGAACAATGAGTGGAGAGTAGCAATGAGTGGAAGACACAACAAGAGAAAGACCAGAGGAAAGTTGAGGTAGGAAGAGAAAGGATCATACTAAAATGAAGAAAGAGTTGGTAAAATTGCAACAATTCTTGGTCACCAAGGACAGGATATGAAGTATACTTTCACTGCTACTTCAGCTATGTCTCGAATGGAACTTGGTGAGGGTTGTGAAAAATAACAAGAAGGGATTCTATAGGTACACTGGCCAGAAGAGACAGGCAAAGAAGAGTGTATCCCCTCTGATAAATGAAAAGGGAGAACTGGCTGAACTGACATGGAAAAGGCTGAGCTACTCAAGTTCATCGCCCCAGTTACCACTGGCACTCAGGCTTCTGAAATCTCTCATGTCTCTGAATCTTTGAGTGGAGGTCAGGAGAGCAGAGTCTCTCCCAGTGTAAGAGAAAAACAAGTCCAAGATCACCTCAGGAAGGAAGGGCAACTGATATTATCTACCTGGACTTTTGAAAGGCCTCTGCTAAGGTCCCACACCACATCCTTATCTCTAAATTCGAGAGAGATGGATTTGAAGACTGGACTACTTGATGGATAAAGAATTGGTTGGATGGTCGCAGCCAGAGGGTTGTGGTCAACAGCTCTGTATTCAGGTGGAGGCTGGTCACAAGTGGTGTCTCCCACGGGTGAGTCTTGGGACAGGTGCTATTTAACATATTTATCAGTCATACAGACAGTGGGATTGAGTGTACCTTCAGCAAGTTTGTGGATGATACAAAGCTGAGTGGTACAGTTGATACAATAGAAAGAAGGGACACCATCCAGAAGGGACCTGGACAGGCTTGAAAAGTGGGCCCACAAGAACCTAACGAGGTTCAACAAGGCCAAGTGCAAGGTACTGTACTTGGATCACAGCAATCCCAGATATATGTACAGACTGGGACAAGAACTCATTGAGAGCAGCCTTGCAAAGGACTTGAGTGTCCTGGTAGAAGAGAAGTTGGACATGAGTCAACAGTGTGCACTTGCAGCCCTGGAAAACCAATTGTATGCCTGGTTGCACAAAATGAAAGGTGATCAGTCCTTGTGAGGCCCCATCTGAAGTACTGCAATCCAGCCCTGGGGATCCCAGCACAAGAAAAAGCTGTTGGGATGGGTTCAGAGAATGGCCATGAAGAAGATCAGAGGGCTAGGAGCATCTCTTCTCAGTGAAGAGTGAAGAAGTCTTTCAGTGAAGAAAGACTGGGGGAACTAGGCTTATTCAACCTAAATAAGAGAAGGTACTGAGGAGACATCACTGTGGCCTTCTAATACTTAAAAGGAGCTTATGATCAGGAGTGGGACACAAGTTTTATACACTCTGATAGTTGTAGAAGGAAGAATTGTTTAAAACTAAAAGAGGAGAGATTTGGATTAGAGGTTAGGGGAAAATTTTCGTCCAGAGGCTGGTGAGGTGCTGGAACAGGGTGTCCAAAGAAGTTGTAATGACCCAACTCTGAAGGTGTTCAAGGCCAGGTTGGATGGGGCCCTGTGCAGCCTGATCTCTTGCCTGATTTAGAGGTTAACAACCATGCTCACGGCAGGGGAACTGGAGCTATATGATGTTTAAGAACCCATCCAACCCAAGCCATTCCATGATTCTATGATTCTATGCCTATCCTAGATACAGATTTCCAATTTAATGCTCCTGGACTTCCAGATATATTCTCATAATCGTGACAGATGGGACACATCTGGCTTTTTGTACAGCAACAGCTATACTTTAGCTATGCATTGCACAATTTTCTCCACAATTAATGACATTCAGCTTTCACGCCAAAGTGAAAACAGGAGAGAGGATTCCAAACAAAAATGATCGTGAGTGCCTCAGTACATACTGAAATCAGAAGATACACAACATTTGGTGAGATACAACATAAAAATGTTGTTGGTTCAGTGTTTTTTTTTTGTTTTTAATATATTAGCCAGCCCAAAGTTCTTGCAAGCAGTGGAAGCCTTGCCAGTACAATTAGGATTGTGGATTAGAAGAAAACAGTGAACCCATGAAATTGCTTCAGGATAATAAAATAAGGGATGTTACGGGGCCAAAGCAATATAAAGACATGATATAAAGAGAGATAGGAAGATCTAAAATGCAAACAAGAATGGCACTTGTCCAGGGTAACAATGTTCATTAAATAATGGGAGAAATAATTTGCGGTACTTAAAAAATGGATTTATAGCAATGTTGAAAGACATAACAGCAGACAGCAAATTGAATTGGAGATTGTGATCTGATACAGCAGCAAAAAAAAAAAAAAAAGGAAAAGCTCCTCAGAACTCAGACATGTGCACTGAAGCACCATGTTGTAAAGAATCTCTTGAGAATCTGGAGTGATTTTATCTGAAAAATGGCATTCAATTATAAGCTTATTATAAAGTAGAAATTCAGTGAGGAAAAAAATGTCTTTAGGGCTGGTGAGATCGATGGATGAGAAAAGATAAAGAAAGGTAAATGTAGTCATTACAGTAGTCATAAAGGACTAGGAGGATATTCAAATATTATGAACAGTGCATATAAGTGTTACAAACACTAAGGAGTGAGAAGAATGATTTAGTTTGGTTTAGAAAACTAAGATGACATACACATGCTGAACCTTCAAAAAGCACATGGTTAGTTTGACAACCTGCATAGAACAACTCTTTTTGGATTAAGCTTTATCTTGTCGAGAGTTACATTTGTGCATCCCACTGTTTATGCTGTGATTGAGTCTACTCAGTCAATGGTCTGAATTTTCTCCGTGGATCAAGCATTTTCAAGAACTGAGGCCATAAACTGACTTTGGTGCACCAGTATACCCTGACAGCCTGATTTCTTCAAAAATGTTTTAGTGAGTGGTCATTACTGTCTTAATTTCTACTGGGGTATATATAGCAGTGTGGGTCCCAGAGCATAGAAGCATTATTATCCATGGGTAAAAGGATGATGGAAATCACAGAGTCCTGAAGCTGGTATTCTCCTTGCCTGTATTATTTCCCTCTCCAGATATTCAAGATGACAGCTGAAGTGGAAGACTCTTCTGCAAACTCACCTGGAAAGTTTCATAATACCACAGCTGTCATTTCATGCAGAAATACTAAAGGAAAACGGGAATCTTTCAGCACAGAGTATACACCTCTCTATCACATATTCAAGATACAGAAAGGAAAAGAACTGGCAACCTACGGGCTTCTTTACCATTGACTACCATGACTTGATGACTGTGCCAAAAAACATAATGGCATTGTACAATTACCTTTACAGGAGCCTTTTAATACTAACATTGTTAACAACAGACAGATACAGACACAAACCTTGGAAGCACTGAGAAGGGATAATGGATCAGAAGCTGTACATGTAGCTAATATGCAGAAATCCTTGATTGCATCTATCTATAAGAGGTGAAACTGAATCAAATGCTAACTGTTAGTGACATACATAGTGGGTCTGGAAATGACACGTGCTGGTTTTGTGGGACAAAGTGGTCCACTAGATACAGAACTGCAATATACAAAGAAGTGATTCAGCCTGAAAAGTCACTCCCATGAGATCCAAGAGCAGCCAGGGGAGTGCAAGCCAGGTGGAAACAAAGAACTCATATGTAATGTACCTGCCAAAGCATATGATAATTATTACCTCCTCTGTTCAGCATTTGTGTAGGTATTTTACTGTTTGTTATGACAGGTTTGCTCCTCTAACACTTTTTCTTTCTGAAATGAAAGGTGCTGTGCTTTGTGAAAGCTGTGTGGCCACTGGACATTGCTGTTTTACAGACAGAGCAGAACTGCAGGTGTCGAACAGAACTAAACTTGCTGACATGCTCACAGCAAGCCAAGGCAGCTAGCCCCAGCCCAGAGCCACCAAGGAGAAGTAATAAAGAAAAGCATGATCTGATATTAGGCTATAAAAGGATCAGAAAGGTGGCAACCCCAGGATATAACATCCAAGCAACAACAAAATTAACTGCGATGACTGTATCTCAGGTAGGGAGGTGAAGCAACCAGTGTGTAAATGCACAGAGTGAGATGAAGTCAGAGATTAGAGCTGTAATGTAGAGACCCACAATTCCTAGTCTTATATGTACATTACCACTTCTATAACATTTTCAATCTCTGCTGGCCATATGTGACGTTCTGTTCACATGTGCTGAATGTTTGATAAAATAGCGGTACAAACAAGTTCTGATCCAAGCTCAACTGCAGGAAAAATATATGGCTCTTTCTATTTGATTCAGTAGGCAATACTGGCACACAAGGCCCTCCAAGCCTAAAATCAATCTGAAAAATGCTTAAATAAATGTTTAAATGATGTTAATGAGATTTCTTGGGTTATGGTGCAATTTGCCTTTCTGGGAGAGAAATAACATCAAAAGCTAAAACAGAGGAGTAACACATTACTTTAAAGCTAAATTTTCAGTCATTAATTAGGTCAAGGCATTTGACCTAGTTTACTTACATACATTTGAGAACGACTACTCTGTCAAAAAACAAATACAGTCAGGAAATCGGACACTGCAAGATTTGTGAAAGAAGAAAAATGTAATAAATAGCCTTTAATAAAGCTTTACGTTCCCACAAGGAACTGTCAAAAGAAAAAGGACTTTACTGTTTATAAGTAATATTAGCACCGATCCTAAAGTCAGTGTGCACAGACATCGGAGCAAACGATTCTTTCAAAGTTTGATCTAAACATTTCTCATTAGGTACTCTACATCAGATATAGAGATGATGACAGATGTGAAATCTAGTAGCACCTAAAATGCTACTGCATTAATTATAAGATAGCTCTTTAAAGGAGCTGCCAGAAGCCCATATTAATTTACCTAAGAGACTTCATACTGTAGCAAATAGTAATAGTAAAAGAGAAAACAGAGGAAGAGAAAACTGAGATAAATAAGTGCAAATATTCCATCTATCTCACAGTACCTACTAAATGATAGACCTTAAAAAAATAAATAAATAAAATAAAAAGATCACACTATCTTAATTATTCATAACTTTGTTTTGGCTTCATCTTTTTTTTCAATGTTTGTTTTCTTTACTCATAGCTTTTCTGCAAAGAAAGCTCATAAATTCCAGAGATTTCTAAATAGAAACAAAGCTGTGTTATCACGTTCAAATTTCTCAGAGAACTCTTTTTTGTTGTTTACAGGCGGACGTGTTTCTGAAAGACTGCTGATATTCAAAATGCTATAGCTCCCTTGAGGGAAGACACATGCAAATATCAGGCGAGCTGTCACAGAATTCAGATATTCCACTGTCTAGCTTTGAGCTGATATATGCTACAATGGGAAGTTAGACCATCTCCAGAATTCTAGCTTAGCAGGGATGAAATTTAATTCCTATTCCTGAGGGCACAATATGTCTTAAGAACCCACACAATATGTCTTAAGCACTTTTTCAAAGTCCCATATTTTCTGTCATCCTACCATGGCTAATCTTAAATTGCATTAAAGTAATAAGACCTATATTTTAACAGAGTCAATATTTACTAATCTCCTTTCAACTGAAGAGTTTTTCTTATGACCCTTCAACAGAATCAGGTAGGTGTGTATGAATGTTTTCATGCACTTACAGGGCAGGCATAATCAATAATATTTTTTGGCATGAGATACACAGTCACCATATTTTACACTGTTTTACATGAGAGTAGCTGCCTAGTCAATTTCCTAAGAGCACGAGCAAGTTAACTCCAAGAATCAGTTCTAAACTCAGCTTTCACCTGCTTCTGCAAAGCCTATTCGGACAGCCTTACAAATCTGCAAATGGATTGAAGGGGAAAAGAACGGATACCTTCATTTTTGATAAAAGTAACTGTGGCACAAGTAGCCAGAATTTCTCTAAATGGATGACTCTCTTGCTCCTCTTTCATGTTGCTTTAACCTTTTAATACCATTCCAAAATGCACCGTAGTTTCTCTATTAAAATATACGATCTACTCCACTACACCATTTTTGCTTTTTTTATTTTTCTGGAAATCTTCTTTATCAGCTATATTTCCCCAGACTGGGAACATTTTTGTTCTGAAGCCTGCAGTTTATTGGGTACTATTAAAAGGTGTTGTAGGTGTGACTTATTTTTATGCATTTCAAAGCCAACACTCATATAACACTATTTTGAGATATTTCCTAGAAAACTACAATGGGAATGATTAAACTCCTCTGAGGTGGGAATTGCCTTCTGTTCTGCTTTTGGTATAGCCTCTTGATGAACTTACCAGCAGCTCCCATAAGACAAACAACAAATAATAACTCTAATGCTCCAGCAGTGATATTTATAGAAAATTGACACCGTGCTTCTTGAAACTTCAAGGACAAAAATAATTTCACATTGCTCCAGTGACTCACCACAATACAAAAATATTGCTACATTCTAACCTTTCAGCTTAAATTCCACAATCGCAAAAAGGATTGGGCTGTAGCAGCCCAGAGACTGTGTTTGTCCAAAAGCAATGCAGTAGTTAACAGTGCTGCCACACAAGTGGTAATAATAAAGGTAATAACACTACTCTGACAAGCAGACTGGGAAGAGCTCATACTTTCTTAGGTTCTCCTGATCCAGTCTGGCTGGCTGCTAATTCAAAATGTAGCTACTTTTCAGTTTACATCATGAAAGTCATATCTGAAAAGCCATGAACAGGAGTGCAGACTTGGGATATCTGTGCAAGTGCACAACACAGATCACAGAATCATAGAATCATAGAATGGCTGGGGTTGAAAAGGACCATAATGATCATTTAGTTTCAACCTCCCTGCTATGTGCAGGGTCACCAACCACTAGACCAGGCTGCCCAGAGCCACATCCAGCCTGGCCTTGAATGCCTCCAGGGATGGGGCATCCACAACCTCCTTGGGCAACCTGTTCCAGTGTGTTACCACCCTCTGAGTGAAAAACTTCCTCCTAATATCTAAACTAAATCTCCTCTGTCTTAGTTTAAAACCATTCCCCCTTGTCCCGTCACTATCCACACTTGTAAACAGTCGTTCCCCCTCCTGTTTATACGCTCCGTTCAAATAATGGAAGGCAACAATGAGGTCTCCCCAGAGCCTTCTCTTCTCCAAGCTAAACAAGCCCAGCTCCCTCAACCTTTCTTCACAGGAGAGGTGCTCCAGCCCTCTGATCATCTTAATGGCCCTCCTCTGGACCCCTTCCAAGAATTCTGCATCTTTCTTGTGCTGGGGGCCCCAGGCCTGGAGACAGTACTCCAGATGGGGCCTCACAAGAGCTGAGTAGAGAGGGACAATCACTTCCCTCTCCCTCCTGGCCACCTCTTTTTTTAATGCAGCCTAGGCCTTCTGGTCTGCAAGCACACACTGCTGGCTCATGTCCAGCTTCTCGTCCACCAGGACCCCTGAGTCCTTCTCCGCAAGGCTGCCTTCAAAGAGTTCTTCTCCCAGTCTATATAGATACCTGGGATTGCCCCAGCCCAAGTGCAACACCTTGAACTTGGCCTTGTTGAACTTCATTAGGTTTACATGGGCCCACTTCTCCAGCTTGTCCAGGTCCAAACCAAAGGATGTCTGGATCTTCCACTCCTGTGGATTTATCACAAATGTTGAATGCAGTATGCATCAGTGCTTTATTTCAGGACAGAAGCATGTTTTTGTAATGATACTTCCCATTGTCCTTCCTATAGTTCACATTTGTGGTGACCTTCAGGCACACAGACTCTATTCTTTCCTGGTGGATCGAAACTGAAAGATGCACCAATAACTACTACTTGACTAGACTGAAGCTGCTCTAAAGACAAGCCCTTTGAAATGCATTCAACAGCTGATTGCTTCTAGAGGTCCATTCCATCAGTAATGTATAGATACAGTCATTGCACCAGTCACTTGCCCAGGCTCCAAGATTTTTCCACATCATACCAGTACCAAAAAATCAAGTGATTTTCAGTCTACCACATTCTTTATAGTAGCCAGAAAAATAAATCCCACCTCATGTTAGGTCTTGGAAAGGAAGGAGAGGAAAGAGTGGAAAGAATAAAAGAAATTAGGGCGCTCCTGTCTGCTATTTCCTTGATTATTTGATTGGGAACCTGAGAGGATGGAGACAATACACCTCCAAAGACACTGAAGGTCAATGGTTCATTTCTTGGGGACTAAAAACAGTAAACATTTTTCAATTGGCAGCAGCATTCGTCAGAATGAGCCATTGATTCTTTCCATTAGCATCAGGCACTCTGCCAGTAGGTGCAAAGATGCATTTCACAACTTGTACTTCTAGTTTATTGGGGTGTTTTGGGCAACATCCTGGTTGATTAGGTAATGTATGGAGGAGTATCAGGGAGAGTTTTTCATTTCACAGTTAACCCTCTCTGTATTCGGGTTACCTATAAAAATAATTGGGGTTCATCAAAAGGATGTACCTTCACAGCGCTTGAAACAATCATTTGTACTCAAAAACTTGCCTTAATGAGTTCATCCAACATGCAACAGCTCTGTGGACTTTCTGTTGACTCCAGACCACCAGAAATTGCTCTTTTCCTCTTTTTACAGGAGCAATACAGTCCTTCATGAGTTGTCTGCCACTACTGCAGAATAGTCACAGTGCCTAGAAATGGGAGTTGCTGCACCTTCTCATCTGCAATCTTAACTGTAAACATAAGTAATTGCTAAGGCCAACAAACCAAACTGCTTTCAATGCATCTGTAATCCAGTTTGGTTTTTGTTTGTTTGTTTTCCTGAAATATTTAAATTCCAGACTCCTACTTTCATTGATTTTCAAAACAGATTATTTTATGAGGTTACTTGTGGGAAGAAGTACTAAAGCCTGGCTTCCTACATACCTCACTCCTTTCCCTCCATGTCCTAGGCCATCCTCGTATTCTCCGTCTCCAAGTCCCACTAATACAATGAACTCCTTTTCCAATATCTACCACTATGCCACCAGATCTGCTTCAAACTCACAACTCGTTCCTTCTCACATCTCGTACACTGCCAACATCACTGTTCCCACTATCCTCAGCACAAGATGCCAACATTTTTTATCTTATCCACTAAAGCGCTTGAACAATACATCACTGCCCAACTCTCAACCTTGTATGCTTTATCTGCTTAGCTTGCTGTCTGCACAAGATACAACGTTGTTATTGGAAGTAAAATACTTGCTTAGTGCTTCGCAGGCTTATCGAAACAGGTAAGGGCAGCACTTGATCAACATTTCCCTTTGTGGAATGCACAATTTACAAATTTCGAGAAAATTTACAAATGCTCCAACATTTGGAACTTCACATTAAGACCTCTAATCCATAGAGGAATGTGTCTGAAACTGATCCATCATGCTTAAACCTTACCAGATGGCAAATAATAAACACAGATTTCAGTCTAGGCAGCAGGACTGACTATTTCCATAGGAATCAAATCAGGTCAAAATGCTTATTTTATATCAAAGTGAAACAATTAGGTAAAAGTCCATTAAAACCATCTCTTATTACTCTTATGTGGGGCTGGGCTTTAAACAGATGGAGATGCCAAAAACGTGCTAATGGCTGAATACAGATTCCAAAGTGTGAAAGAATAAAAAAGAAAAATCCTCTAGGACACAACTCCAGACTGCCTCAGTCTATAATTATTATAAATAAATATCCTTTGACTATACAGGAAAAGGCATACTGTTTCACAGGGTTTTTTAATTATTCATATTCTTGACTTCTAAAATCTCTCATCTGCTACAGATTACTCAAGGACTTGCAAGAGGAAACCCTTAAAATACTATGCGTTCTTTGTACAGGAGGCATTTCACAAAATTTAAATGGCTTTAAAAATAAAGTGCCTTGAAATTTCAAGAAACTGTCAATAGAAAGGATTGTCATATCTCTGTTGAAGAGAAAGTCAGAGTTGGGACTACAACTAGCAACTCAGAAGCCAAAGAAATCTTGTAGTATATAAACCCACTTCAAGATTACGTTCAATGGAGCTGTATTAGTTCATTATAACCATTAGCCCATAATACTCTAATGTTTACAACCAACAAAGGTAGCAAGAAAAGCAAATGGGAAGGTATAAGAGAGACTTACCTATGAGATACATGCCAATCCAGTCCCCTGCATCCACTTCTTCCTTTATATCCCAGTATATCACTAGGTCCTGCGAGTGCCCAATGGAATAGTAGGAGCTGCTGACCATCAGAGTAGATCGGCTGTCTGAAGTGACAAGGTCCGTGTCACTGGTAGACCTAGGAATGGTGACTGTCTCATGAGAATTGTTTCTGATATCCATGTTATGAAACTGGTCAGGGTTGTAGCTGTATCTGAGCGGCTCTTTGCACCGGCGCCGATTTTGTGAGTTCCTAGATGGAGACGCCATGGCTGCCAGGCCCAGGAACCTGTTTTGGTACAGATTCTGTAGAGAAAAAAAGAGAAGGGAGTATTTACAGTATGATTCATATTTCAGTTACATCAAAGTTTATGGAAAGTAGCACATCCGAAAGTAAGAGAGGAGCACTTGACACTGACATGAGGAACAAAAAGGTTTAGCAGGAAACAAATATTGCTACTCCAGCTTCTACTCTTTAACTCTTACCATGAAAACAAGTGCAAAAGTAAGCTGCACATCACCAAGCCCAGATGCAACTGGCAGTGTGTGAGGAAACCAATAGCAGCTGGCTTCCTCGAAGTTGATGCACACATTTAGACACAGACATTGTGACTATCAGTCTCCTAGAAAGTCATTCTCTTTAGCACCAGGAGGTTGGCTTTCTACTTTTGACTCCTGGAGTCAGGTCCTCTTCTCAGTAATTCTTGTTACATTTGCAGATGAATCATTTTTAAAGCATAGTCGCTACATTTGCCTATTTGGTTTAGATTAGTTAAGTAAGAACTTCTCAACTTCTCCTCCCAGCTTCAGACCGGAGGAGTTCGTGCCATAATCCCTCATACCAAAATAAAGATGCCTTCACTGAAGAGTAAATACAAACTAAGCGTTGCAGTGTCTTTCAGTACAGCTGATGCTTCTCATGCTATTCTCTTCTCTCTCTCTCTTTTTTTTTTTTCTAGTAGACCGTGAATACAGTGTCCATTCTCTCTGGTAGGGATTTAGGAACATACCAGCCAAATAATGGGAATGGAGGAGGTTGCTGCAGAGTAGTCATAGTAGTCATTGTGTTAGCAGTCGAAAAATTACCAATCTACCCTCCTTCCTCGAGGCAAGCCAAGTGACTCTCACAAAGTGCATCACAGTACATGAGTTAAGAGTTCTTGAGAGCTGCGGATGGAGAATGCTTAAATTGTGACAGGTTACTTTTGATATAATGACATGTCCTGATACTGGTCAAAATACTGGTTATTGCTTACTTCTGTGTTGTTTGTTTCTCCACTTTTCTTCCCTGCTTTCCTTCTTAACTCCCTCCAGCTCTGCTATTTCAATCACTCAGCTTTTCATTATTCATTAGCTTTCCATTATCCATCTGTTGCCAACCATGCTGTCAAGTCGGTAGATACAAAACCAGACAACTTTCCAGTATGCTATGAAATGCTTTTCACATGACCAGAAGTCAAATCATCCTTTTGAACGCAAACAAGTTAAGCAGAAGAAAAATCATAGCCCCTTTGTCCAGCCAAGCAGTTATTTAGCCTTGCTATTTACTAAGGCTATGGTAGCACAGAACAATATTCTCCCTAAAGCAATATCTATAATTTTTTTAATAATACAAATTTTTGAAGAATAATTAAGAGGCCTATTATTACATCGTAGAATTCCATTGCACGACATGTGTACAAACAGAAAAAAAAATTACCCAGCATGTTTTTACTCTTAGAATATGCTGCCACTTTGCAGAAACTGCCCCACAACATTCACAATCCAGTGACCCAAACCCTCACTTACTACATTAAACTGGTTTTATAAGAAAAATAGCTCAGGCGAGGATGCCAGATCTTAGTGTGAGTGCTGGCAAGATTGAAGTGAACAATGTAAAAGGCTACATGAGAAATACAGAAACGGAAGGAAGTCTGTGGGAAAATGAAGTGCATAATGTTACACCGGATAGCATCTGTTATACACCTGGTCCTACCTTTTCTTCGTCTTTACTAACAGTTACATTTATTCATGTTTGAAAGGCAAAAGAGAGCTCACCTCATGGTACAAAAACCAGTATGCTTTGCAAACAGAAAACACACCATCTTTACATAAAAAAAAAAAAGAAAAAAAAAAGTTTATTGCATGCTGTGAACAAATTTTAACGTAAGAAGTACTAGAAGCACTTCTGTGTATGCACAACTACTGAGTTCTCAGCAGTAATTTAAATTCATGGAAGTTTCTGTCACTTTATGAAGAAGGCATGCACAGTCACAACAGCAGCTGAGACAGTAATTGCTGGTTTTGTAACAGTGAGATAGCAACATGAAGAACTTAAAGCCTTATCTTATGGATTAGTCAGTATCACTAACATTGTTTCCTTTGCTCACAGAGCACTACCCATTTCCAAGGCAGACATATTATTTCTGGTGACAGATATTTCCATTTTTGAATGTTAATGGTGTAGAGTATTAATTAACAGCATATCTTCAAATTAAATCATAATTAACAAACATCTAGTTATTTCAGCTACACCATGACTTACATCCATTTTAATGAAAATGGTATATTCATCGATATGTTCTAATTCTGTAAGAATGCATTTTACTGTGTATTGATGTGAATAGTACAAGTAGCAAAACCTGAAAACAATTCACAAGGCTATGGTCTCCAGAAACCTGAGTCTCCCTTATTTCCACCATTGATTCAATACAAATAATCTAGAAGAAAGAAAATCCTCAAACTGAAAAAAATGTCACACAGTTAGGACAATATAGTGACACATAATTATCAGGACTAGATGTCATGCATGTATTATAAACAATACCATACATGCATGGCTGTATGAGTAAGTAGAACAAAGATCAGGACAAATAATTATTCCACATGTAATGTTCAGTTTTGCAGCTTTTCCACGCAACTCTAACAATATCTGTGTCTGTAAAATGCGTAAGCGGCCCCAAAGCCCTGGTGACAGAGTACCAACGACAAAAAAAAAAGGCTTTAAAAAATTAAAGACAGATCCTCTCTGTTCCTAGTGGAAGCAATATGATCCATCATACATATCCACTACAAAGAAAAAAAAAAAGAACACAGCTATATTCTCATTTTTATTATACAGTGTACAATGTAAATTATAAAGCAGGAATACTGAATGACCAAATGGTGACCCAACAGCACAATAGAACAGTCTTTCAGATTTTGTCTTCAAAGCACCTGTATTATCACATTTAGATGCATTGTGCCTATGATATGCCCAGTATGAACCCGTTTTAAGCTGAGGGTGTCAGCAATGCCTTGGTGACCAATCTACTGCTTGCCTATTTCCTATGTCAGAGCTCATCTAGGACAGGAAGCACAAAGTGACATGAATGGAGTTTCAGTTCTATCAATCAGCAGTGTTCAGTTATTTTTGTGTTCAACATCTGAAGTAGCAGATATAAAGATCTTTCCTTTGACATTCCTCACTTGGACATACATAATAACATCATAGAATCAGTAAGGCTAGAAAAGACCTCTAAGATCATCGTCCACCTATCATCAATTTCCCCGCTAAACCATACCCCTTAGTACAACAACTAAAGGTCTCTTGAACACCTCCAGGGACAGCGACTCAACCACCTCCCTGGGCAGCCCATTCCAGTGCCTGATCACTCTTTCAGAGAAGAAATTTTTCACAATGCCTGTCACTAGTTACACCAGAGAAGAAACTGACCCCCACCTCGCCACAACCTCCTTTCCATTAGTTGTAGAGAGCAGTAAGGTCACCATTGAGCCTCCTCTTCTCCAGACTAAACAATCCCAGCTCCCTCAGCCACACCTCATAAGACTTGTGCTCCAGATCCCTCAATGTCTTGCTTGTAGTGAAGGGCCCAAAACCGAACACACTACTCAAGATTCAGCCTCACCAGCGCTGAGTACAGGGGGAGAATCACCTCCCTGTTCCTCTTGGCAACACTATTTCTGATGCAAGCCAGGATGCCATTGGCCTTCTTGGCTACCTGAGCATACCACTGGCATAACACTGGTTATTGTGACCAAAGTCCAGAACCTGACACTTAGTCTTGTTGAACTTCATCCCATTCGCCTCAGTCCAGTGATCCAGCTTGTCCAGATCCCTCTGAAGCATCTTCCTACCCTTGGGCAGGCGATTACTTCTCTCAAATTTAGTTTCATCTGCCAGCTTACTGAGAGTGAACTCAATCCCCTTGTCCAGGTCATCAATAAAGATATTAAACAGGACAGGCCACAGTACTGTCTTGCTGGAAAACACTTCATGAGCAGTCACTGGCTGGATTTAACTCCATTCACCAACACAACTAAGATTATAAAAAACTGGGTAATAGAGATTTTTTAAATTAATATCCAGTCAAAGCACAGAATTAATATAATCATTGTTGGACAACACATAGTTTCTCTACTGGTATCAGCTAAGCTAGGGTAAATTAGAATTTCCTCCAATGAATTCACTAACTAAATTTCTTTTTCATATCAGAAAGAGTCCTTTCATGTACAGACAGCTCAGCAACAAGTATTTAGCCAAAAATATCAATGTGCTAATAAAACTAGCTCTGTAAAGTCCTACTGAAAATGAGATCTTTGGAGTATTATCTGTGGGTAGAACCTGCCTCTTATTTATATTACTTACTCCATCTGACAAACATCAGATAAAAACAAATTTTAGGGTATTATTCTTTCACAGAAATGCAACTCCTACCCCTAAAAAGGGAAAAAAGAAAGGTGCAGTCAAAGGAAATGACAGACAAGATCTGTAAAGAAAACTGATCTCAAAAAATGCATGAATAGAAAACTTATAATCAGTAAATACAGTGAAAAACTTCACAAATTTTACTTCCATGTACTTCCATGTTTACTTCCCTTGCATACTCACAGCTCTCTGTGCCCCACTGCTGTTTGGCACTGCACAGCAGAGCTGTTGCAAGTGCTGCCTTTCCTTCACTGCCTTAGAAAACGGCACCCAGAAAACTCCGTCTCCCAGATATCAGAATCATCTTTACAGGAAATTTCTTCAAAGGATTCAGAGCTGCTACATAGCTTCGACTGGAGAGCTAGAGTGCTTTCTGCCTGAGGAGGTGAGAATGTTATTATTTGGGATTATTATGCAAGAGGATATATGATGCCTTAGCAATACAGAGATAGATCTCAACTCAGGGTCTGCACGGAGCCAGCTCTATTCGCTTTTTAGAAATTTCAGAACTGCCTTTCAGATACTCAGACTCACAACTAGTTACTTGCTACCACTGCTTCAACAGAGCAGCCCTGTCTCTGCAGGTCAGGATTGTGGTATGATAGTCTTTTACTGTCCATACAAAAGATACTGATATGACTGAAACACAGCTGGTCACTGGAGTACTGGCAAAAGAGGAAACTACAGGAAACAAGGAGATGCTATTAGTCAGCTGATAAAGGGCTCTAACTAAGGGGTATGAAGACATTCAGATGTCTGCAAGCAACCCTGAAAACAGAATTCCAAGAGCAAGTACTGAGAAAAACAGCGAGGTAACTCTGTATGATGGGAAGCCTGGGACACAGCACATTCACCAGTCAGAAAGTTTAACAAGACTGTTGCTAAGTCTGATGTCATGGGAAAATTGGACATGTGGTTCCCTATCTCCTTGTTTCTCCTTTGGAGATGAAGGTTCTCCTGATATTCTTTGCAAATTACAAGTAAAAGGTTATGTGTTTTGTAAGACAGACACAGGAGTTAAGACAAAAAATTAGAGCAGGCTGGTGAAAGAAAGAAATTACGACAGCAGAACTCTTAAAGTAAGTTAAGATCACTTGTATCAAGGTGGGTATTGCACTAACAGAAATATAAGGTAGTATCAGTCTCTATTAAAGATTCAATTGGGTGGTCAATTTTAAAAATGAATTTAAAGCTCAAGTCGTGGCCCAGGTGTGAACATACAGAGCAGCACCTCAAGACCAGGCCAGAAAGTCAAGCAGAAAAGTAGCACTGCCTGTAAGAAGGTGCAGATCTTTAACTTCAAGTTAAGCCTACCAAAAGAGATTTCTGCACAGAAAGTTTTTTTACAGGCAACTTCTGGAAGATGGGAAACTCAGCTCTGGTGGGTGGAAGAGTAAAAAGGCTGTGGGAAAGCAAAAAAAAATTGAGAAAGAATCCCTCCTTATGAAGAACACTGGCATTTCCCATCACCGAGGGCACAGTACAATCAACCCTTGGAGACTACTACAAAACAAAAGGATATGGACAGCCCAGAGAATTTTACAGGATCAGACTCTTTACTTGAGATGCACAGGAATGATTTCTCAGATCTCCAAAGGAAAACCTTTTTCCTGCACGGTATTACAGAGCGTACAGATGAAACTGCTGCTCTTGGGAAGACTGAAACGAAGGAGGTTGCAAATGTTTCAAAGAGATGCATGCTGTAATAACATCAAAGAACATTTGTCTTAATATTGCACATCTATGGCAAGCTGTATATATATTTATGCCTATAATAAACACTAATCGGAAATCAAAGCCATTATACATCTGCAGTGGGTCAAATGGACATTAATAGGTAGTTCATTTTTCCATTTCCTGACCTTTGTGCATTTCCAGTCTAGCTTTACTGCTATGTTAATGCATCCTCTTCCATTTAACTCTGCTTCAGTGATGTGCAAATCATTGTGAAAATCTGAATCAAAATGAAAGAGCTGGCCTCAAGGTCAGACTGGCAAGGTTTGATGCTGGTGTGTGGGATTGATTCTCCATGCAGGCATATTAGTCACTGCAGCAAGATCTGGCAGCACAGAGCCAGAGGTACTCTTAGCATCTACAGAATGCATCCAGTAACTACACCCAACAATTAAGAGCAGTCCACATTTCCTGAGAGCGCTTAAGCAACCTCCTGGGCACAAGCAGATGGACGTGGCAATGTAACTGAAGGCAGAAAACAGGAGTGCAGAAAATGGAAAAAAGTTAACAATGCTTTTTCTCTTCTCTTTCTGGAAGAAGTACAAAAGGAGTGCTGTCCAGTGAACTCAGGAAAGCATGCTGAAAGGCATACAGATTGCATTTCCAATCAAATGATTCTAAGAATTAAGATTTGCACTGTATAACCAAACAAGCTTCTGTGTGAAAACAGCATTTCACTGTTTTTTGATGAGATCACTCCAAGCCTCTACATTGAAAACTACTTCTGTCACAGTGGGAGCAATTAACAATAGCATTCCACAAGTTTATACAGACACAGTGATAACCCAGTCGTAGTTCACTACAAAAAGCACTGGGAAGTTTCTGTAACAGAATGCAGCAAAGAAGAAAATTAATTTATTAATTTCTCTCAAATTGTTAGCATGAAAACAGTATTGTCTTAGCAAACTGGCACAGCAAGGAATGAGAAGCAGCCATCAGACTTATGCAATAGAGAAAAATGATCTGAAATTATTGCCAACATTTGTAAAAGACATATTTGGGTATGCAACAACAGTTCGACATGCAGTATGGCCTCAATATAAAAACTCAAAAAGATAACTGCAAGGAAATAATAAAAGGGTCAATATGGTAACATTTCAAACCGTGATAACACTGCACATCATCGCTGTTCCTTTCACACTACAAGACGAAAGAAAGAACATTAGAATCTGCTCACATACTATCATCAAATACTCTGAAGTCCACAGTGCTAGCTTTTGCTGGTGTTTTATGACACACAGAACAGGAAATCTGTATTTTGGCTTGGTTTTAAATACCAGCAGAAGGCAGGAAAGTGCCGCTACACTGTTAAGGGATAACAAAGATGCAGCACAGGGACTGTCTCGCTCCAGGGGAGAGACAAAACACTCACCTGGTAGGGGAACACAGTCCTTTCCTAACAGACATCCCCGTGTCCATCAACTCCAGCTTCACAGCCACAGTCCTAGTGACTGCAATGCCAAAGACTAAACACCACCACATCTCATCAAAAGGACAATATTTGTATACAATAATCACTTCAAGTAAAAAACACATGATCATAATTCAGTACCAGGTAGTTTGTTTGATCCGCTATTTGAAGTAAAGAAGCACAACCTCAGCAGAGAGCTGTCCAAAAGAGTCTGTGTGTCTCATAAGAGATGATTTTTTGAAGTGCAATCACTCTTTCCATCAGATCCAGCTGGATTTCACTGGTCTCCCAGGAACTCTGTTTACTCCAAAGGGGCTCAAGAGGGAAGAGGTAAAAACAGGGAGGTGGCTCTCCTCTGCAGGCTGAAATTGCTGCTCTTCTATGAAATGAGCAACTGGTATTCATACTCAGAGTGCCAAGAAGCCCTAACCACCCTGCTTCAGGTTCCACACACAGTAACGACCACTTACCTGAGGGACTTTCATAACCGGTAGCTGCATTTCTTCCAGTACATCTCCCATGTAAAACACCACTGTCTTTAACAGCACTCACAGTGGCCCAGATTCACCCAATTCCAAGTGAACACCTAAGTCACTAATTTAGGGATGCAAGTTCCCGAGACTTGCTGCATAGGCTGAGGCAAGCGACAGGGCTCCTCCCAGAAAAGACTGAGACCAGACAAGGCTTTCTCTAGGGTTATCCAGCTCCACCTCTCTTCACCTGTTCAGAGAGCCTGTGACTGGTGGGATCCCAGGTTAAGTCAGATAGGATGGAGTGAGATCGATGTAGAAACATTTTGAACTCTATAATTTTATAAAGAGAGACATAAATGGGCAAAGCATTCCTGAGAGTGTCAGAGAATGTGTCTTCTAAGTACATTTAGGCAGGTGGAATAGAAATCATTAGGCAGATTAAAAGCACATACTAAACTCTACTACCTGATTATTTAAGAATAGTTTGGCTTTCTAGGCAACAAAATAAAATTACTGCAACCTAGATGGTACTTCTGGAGGAAGGAAAAAAATGAACTAATAAAAAAAACTACTCAGCATACCACAAACACTGCTTGTACAGATCTCCTCAAAAATGTAATACCAGTAAATGTAGCTGAGGTTTACAGGAAAAGTTGTAAGGAAGCATTGCAAAATTTAGGAGAATATGAAGGAAGTGATACAGAGTAAAGATGAGCGGTGGAAGGATATCCAGTAACATACCACATTTCCCAGAACTGTCAGCTAAGATCATCTCTCTGCGGGGAAGTGGCCCCGCATTTCCCAACTCCACAGAGTCCAAAGACTCTTCAGAAAACTATTTGCTGAAAAAAGCCTTAACTTCTTACGGTGTGTGGGTTCTAAAAATCCCAACATTCCCTGACGTCAGGGCTATAGTACCTTACACCCCGAGCGTTTACTAAAAAAAAAGCTTGTGTGATTTCTGTACTGCATACTGCTACCAGAGAGAAGGAAAAAAAAACAACTAAGTCAAATGCATTATATCAATCCTAGGCACAACATATTGTTTGTAAAATTCACATACACAAAAAAAGGTAACAAAAAGCAACTAAGCCCAGATATTTTAAGTTTGTAATATTGATTAGTCCCCCTTCAGACACAAGCATGAATCTCTGCACACCAAAGGTTTGCATGGGTACATACTGAAGAAGGATTTATCCTGCAAAGCTTGCACCTACCATGTACTGTTTCCACCACTGACACCTCTCTCTCTGCCCACTCTGCACAACACAGAGGGATGGATCCATTCATGCGTCTCAAGGTATCCATCACTGCCATTAGCTGCAAAATCCCTACATACATCTTGAGCACTATTCCCTGCTAAAAGGCTGAAGACCTTCCCTCCTCTTTCCCTTGACTCTAGGCTGCCAGCAAGGTCCCTGCTCCTCTCTGCCATGTCCATAGATGACTATGCGTCTTTCTTGTATTCTTCTCTTTCTTCTCTTGTAATTCTCAAAGCATCTCTCCTCTTCCTCACTCAGTAATATTACCATCTTTTTCCCACTCCTAGACAGGAAGGGACAGCAAATAAGGCACTAGGTGCTGTACAGTCGTAAGACAGACACTGGTTTCCATGTGAGGATGATGAATACAAAAAACTGGAGGGATGGCAAGGAACTCATCATTCATGGTTCCTTCCAGCTGACCACTGTTGCAGGCTCCCTGCACCACAGCAAAGAGAGCACTTTAAATCTCAGTTCATTCATTGCCTGTACACTCTTTCATGCTTCTAACCCCCATCTTCATTTCTTTTTAAGAGGAAAGAGTTTTGAAGTGTCAGCATCTTAATCCCCTAAGGCAGAGAGGCAGGGCAGAGGCAGGTAGGTCTGAGAAGGCTGCTGGGTATTAACGCCTCCATCAACCACTTCTTTGATCCACAGACAACAACAAACCAGACACCAGCTTGCTGGGCATGCCCTCAGCTCCGTCTTCCACCTTTCAATGAAGCCTGGAATATTCACTGACATTTGGAAATTAATTGGCCACAGAGATCCCATGTTATGCTATCTCCAGACAGATGCAGAAATACCATCACTGAGTGTGCTTGATGTTGCTTCCAATAAAATTAAAGGCAAAACTTCCTCTGATGTCAGTGTGGAACAAGGTGACTTTGCAAAACAAAGCAACATCCAGATAGTTCTCAACAGCTGCAGCAAACAGTTCCACAACCGGAAGGGCAGCTCCACAACTGGATTATCAGAACTTCATGTTTTAACTAAAGCACTTCAAATGTTAACAAGCATGCCACCACCTACTCTGTTGAAAAATGCACTAAGCACACAGAGCAAAAAATTGCCTTTTAGGACACAGATCACAGAATCAAATCCTGTGTCTGAGAGTGTCATCCAAGTGCTTCTTGAACTCCGGCAGGCTTGGGGCCACGGCCCCTGCCCCGGGGAGCCTATTCTGCCTAATTTACTTGATATTACAGGTTTTTCAAAAACCAAAACTCCTAGGAGGTGTTTTGAGCCAATCAGGACTTCTAGTTTTGTACTGAAGAACACTAAAGGAAAACACATGTACGCCTAGCAATTCCTCAGATCCAGTATTTTGTTCTTAAAAATAATCCTCATTCCATTAAAAACTTTTAATATTACTGATAAACCACAAAGCAAAGTTTAAAGGGTGAGACTTCTCTGCTTCTGGACAGGTGGAACTAGCCTAGATATTTATTGCCAAGCCAGATTCCTACTTAATGCATCAACTCAATTGAAGGATGCTTATGTTTTGATTGTATAAATCATAATAAATTGTTACTGTAATTGTATTCATGAGAAAGTAAAGAAACAAGGCAAATGATCCCACGAGGAAGTAAGCCATTCTAGTATTACAGCCTCTAGCCTGAGAACAAGATTCAAATTTTACAAAGAGAAAATGTGAGGTCATCATAAAGGGCTCAAAAATTATCTTATATGAGGGAACAGCAGCTGTGTTCAGGGACCCTGCTTTCCTCTAACTCACTACAAGACAGCCCTAACTACATGCCAGCCACTGCCATCACCAAGAGAAACTGGACATGGACTATGAGAAAGTGCAAGGGCTGCCATGAGGTTGAGTTCTGAACTTCAGCCACCCTTACTCTGCTGCTACTAAGTCTCTAACACAGTGATTAAATATTAATGTGCTGTATCACAAAATCTTGTGTACGAGCATATGTCTGTTCATGTTATTGTGGCAGGTTCAAATTTGATTTTTCTTTTTACTCTAATTCAAATGGTTTGTGGTCCTGTGTTCTTAAGATCTCAGGAGAGTTTTCAGATAAAAAGAACATTGGTGATAGAGACCAAAAAAAGTCATATTCTACTCACAGACAAAAGCACATGAATGTTCCTGAAAAAGGTTCAAGCCATATCTTCATTTCAGTTTAATACAGACCCTTAGCTAGAGCTAACAGCATTTTTTATGCCATTGGTTCCTAGAAGAATTACAGTTTGTAAGACTGCACTTTTAAAAGCAAGTGAACAAAAATTTTTGAATTTACTTTTCTAGTAACAACCTCTCTGTCAATGAAGTGCTCTAAATCCATTGAGGATTAGCTTCCAGGGCAATGCAATGAAAGGCTAGATTTTAAATAGCATTCATAAAAACCTGTGGAATGAGGCAAACTGGAAAACTATTCAGCTCTGCAGGTCATAAACTTGAGTTCTGAAAGAAAGACTGACAATCACACAGCCTGTCATAGCAGTCGCACTAACAATCACATCTCACTGAATTTCTTGCTGTAGGACCCAGTTCCATTCTGATCAGGACCATGAAAATCGTCTAGTGTCCAATTCTTTGCAAAAAACAATTGAGAGCTGTTTGGTCTCTGGCTGGTCCATTAAAATTAATAGCATTTCTTGTCCTACAACATGCCATTCAACATAAAAGTTGATATTTAACCTGGACTTGTAAAATTGGAACGTCAGAGAAGTTAAAATTTGGCTTTTGAACAGGTAAGCAGTTCTCAAGGACTGCAAAAATTCATTTTTGTTGGAGACCTGTGAACAGAAAAGACTAATTTGGGAAGTTTATCACTTGTAATACACTAGCTAATAGACCACATACTAAAGTTTCCAGTAAGTGTTCTCTCAATATTAGTGAAAAGTAGATGACTACTTTGTTTTTCTAACCTCTAACTAGAAGCTGATTATTGTATTGAAGACATTCGGATCTCATTGGGAAAGCATTCACAGAAACAAAAACAAGTCAACAGTAGAATTAATGAAACTATTTTCCTGCAGAACTGTAATCTCATCACCACCAAATCTCTATCAAAATCCCAGCATTTTCCTGTCCATTTCTCTGCAAAAAAAAAAACAGAACACCTCAAGCAAGATCCAGATAACCCCATCAGCTGGAACCGGTGGCAGGAGGGCTCTGCCTTCTTTCCCCTGCCAAACATGATTCTATTGTGCCTCCCCAGCCACCAAGACTTTGAAGAAACTCAATTATCTCACAGACAGCTACTCCTCTCTCTTCTGCTTGGAATTAGCCAACGGCTTAAAAAGTAATTAGTTATGGGAGTGACAGACAGACAGAAAGTGCAATCATAGGAGTCTTATCAGCCTGGGAAACCAGGCTATACAAATTGTAGTCAGCTTCACCAGTTTAACTGATTACTCATGCAAGGAAACTTACTCATGTGTGCATGTCTGCAGAAATAGGTGTTGGGGTTGGTTACAAGCAGTTATGAAAATACAACAGAAGCCAAATCAAACTGACTTTGTAGGAGCAGGATTTGACCTAAAATCTAACATACATCCTTTCCATACAGAGTCCAATAAACTTTAATTACGAACAAAATGAAGCGCATACGTATGATAAACTTCCAGCTTCCTAGTAAATCTGTTCTGATTTTTTTTTTTATCCCGTGATAAAGGGGGCATCAAGCATGCAATCTTTCTTCAAGAAGTAAAGAAATACACAGAAACGAAAACTTAGTGTCATGAAGAAAGAACTCATTTAAATTACAGGGTAAAAAAAAATCTCATTTACATTTTTCATTTTTAAAATCCCAATTCAATTATAGAATATACTCACATAAGAATCAGAGATTATGTATTTGACAAAGCTTTCTCTGTGTATCATAGAATAATGCTTTTCAATATGCAACTAGCACTGTACATTGTTTAAAATTAAACAAATTAAGCATTCATTGATTTTAATTAGTTCTATCACATAGAATCTCACAAACTAATGGAGATTTCCAGACAGTTTTTCTGTTGTCTTTGAAGAGATGGTCCACATCTTGAGAAAAGACTTAAATTCACAATCAAAATACTTGCACACATCAAAAAAAAACCAACACTGGGGTATGTCACACAAGGCAAGGCTGCAAAATACTATGGATGCGATGTAGGTGTCCACTTTGGAAATTCTGAAAGTAAATCAACAGCATATTTACCTTTTACAAAAACAAAAACAACCCACAGTTATAAAGCCTTTTATTTCAGACTTTTAGAAGGCTGACAAGCTTCCAGGAGACAACAGCTGATATAACACGAGGTTTTAAGGCAGCATCACAACTTCAGAGACACAGCACATAGCTTGCCTCTGATGTTGTTAGGGTACCATTCTGTGGTTCAGACGGCAGCTCATACACATGGGCATGGATCCATACCAAACATTTCAGTTGTTCTGCACAGAAACATTCCCTGGATGTTTCAGACTTTGCATCAGATCCTGACCCAGTAAGCCATTCAGGACACTTTTCTGTTCCTCAATACATGAGGTCAGAAAGCCCTGCATCTTCACAGCCCTCCAGCTGAGTGGTATAATGGAAAGAATGGCAAACTTATCACCAAATTTCACTGCAAGTACTAATAATGTTTGATTGTGCTATTTTTTAATCCATGTCTTGCTGTCTGCTGGTGCTCCTCATCCCCCCCGTAAGGCTGGCAGATAATAAGCAAATAAGAGAGAATCCTTCCTTCAATTAAACTGATACTGAAAATAGGGTTTGATGTTAACAGGAAGGGGGAATTGTGCCAGAAATTAATCTGTTTCTTAATTTTTCCATTAAGACACACCTCTCATCCTAGCCAATATTTATGCTACTCTAATTAAAGACTTAAGGAGAGCAAGCACTCAAGCTCCCCACCCACCTCTCCTCATCTCACCTGTGGTTTTGTCCACCTGCTGCCTCTGCCTGTACCCTACTTCCCAGCTGAGGGCCCAGGAGCAAGCCTAGTGCTTTCCTTCACACGTGCAGGTTGCTAAATTTGCTAAATCTTTTGCTAAATCTTTGGATTTTGGTGGATCTGCTAGCTCTTCTTCCCATCAGACGAAGTTATGGAAGAGATGCAGAATTTGAAACATGCATCCTATTGGTTATCATTAGCAAAAAGTATGTATATTTTTACAGCATAAAATAAAGCATTTGCGAAATGCCTTACTTTTGATATATGGGAAGGCTTATGGCATGAAAATAGCTTTCATGTATGGCTTCCCCTACATCTGCTTTTTTATAGTAAAGAAAGATTCATATAACTGATGTTGGCTTTTTAATTTTTTTTTTTTTTTTTGCTTAAGAACTGCACTGCAGAAGAACATTTTGAAGCTTCTCCATGTTGAGAACCACAGGGAGCAATTCTACACCAACAGTGTTTCACTTAGGAATACTAATATATCTTTTTACCACAGCTAACTTATCTGATTAAAAGCATGATCTCCCCATGTTTTTTTTTTGTTTGTTTTTGTTTTTAATTTTAACAAACCATTGCTTTGCATTTTAATAAAAACAAAACACTACAAAAAGGAACCAAATAGACTGAATATAATGTAAGGTGTGTACAAGAGTTTATTTTTCTAAGAAATGTATCGATGTAAACTTTCTTCCTTAATGAAGAAGTTCAAATGAAAATGTTACCATGCTGCTCCTTGTCTCATTTAGAGAAAACCTTTTCTAAAAACAACAAATGTCTTGCATGAGCTTGTGCAAGCCACTATCTATGAGAGCACCCGCTTCCTTCTGAAACCTTATTTGGCTTGTGCCACAGCAATTTTTCTGATGCATTTTCACATTTTCACTTCAGTCTTCCACAGCCCATGTTGAGATTTGGGTGCTTACATTAGGCGACTAACTTCTCTGTACCACTTACATGGTTAGGAAAGAGAAAAGAGTGCTCTGAAATACCAAGAGGAGCGTGACTGTGCTCTGCTGACTGCGTTCATTGGGAAACTAACATAAGGAACTAAATCAGGCACTTGAACACAGACCTGTGATAGTGCTTAGGCCCCACTAGAGGTTTGGAATGGTCCTGCACCTGGCAAGTCTTCAAACCGCTAACAAATACTGGCATTTAGCTCAAATATCTATATGCAACACAATCAAGGGCTCATCCATAAGGTCAAGTATATATCCATGCAGGTACATACTGTTCATTGCTATAGACCACACTGAGCATTTGTTTTAGTTTTCCTGAATTAGTCCATGTTCAGATAGAGGGAACAAAATTTTCTTCCCAATAATGACAGGAAAGAAGAAAAAAAGAACAGCTGCAAGTTTGGTTCAACATGCTTTCCATGCAGGATGAAAAAACAGAGGAGGGAGGGCAAGGAGCTGGGGAATGACTCTCTCATTTTTGTTTTTTAAGTATTTTTTTCCCCTCTAGACATAGGGGAGATAGGTAAAAACTGGAACAAAGCTGCAGATTCAGTTAAACTTCCATTAAAAGTTCTGTAAGGTGTCTAACATACAGCCAGACCTTTGTGACAAATGCCTGTGGGCTGCATCACTCAGACCAGGCTGAGTACAGCTATCCTCAGACTGGGCACAGGAGAGAGAAAGCACCACAGCCAGATGAATGTGCTGTAGCAAGTAGTCAAATTGTTTCCTTCCTGTTGTGACTTAGTGCAATATCTGCAGCTACCTACTTCCAGCAGGATTCTTGTTAGGAGGTATCTAATAAAACCTCCAGGATTTCCTTTGTGCTGCATGTAAGGGCCCACATTTGTTACGACATGTAAGTAGCAGTGAGCGCTGCACTTCTTCAAAACTTAGGAAAGTTCATCACCGCAGATGAACTTCGAAACACTGCAACATAGATCCTTCTGATGCCCACGCGAGAAAAGCATTTTGCTCTTATAATATACAAAGGTATAATGCAGTCTGTTTTATTAGTAGAACGATTTTTTAATCCTTTCTGCTATTAAGGGTGTCCTTCAATTGTATCTTTGTGGAATATTTACTGGAGATGACTTACTGCAATGTCCACCTCTTGAGAGAAGGTAAACCTCCAGGGTGGAATGTGGTGGATATCCACATTAGCTCCCTAAGCAATGTTACCAGCGACCTTAGCTGTAAGCAAACACAAGTGGAACCTGCTATGCTGACACTAAGAAAAAAACAACACAGAGCGTGGAGTGGGATGAAAGCCCCATGGCTAAACCCGTGATCATCCTGCAGGGCTGGGGACTTGATGATACTGTTAGGACTGATGAACTACCCTGTTGTTGTTGCCCTGAGCTGGCCCAGAGCCAGCAGTTTTCCACCCTTCTGTCAAAAATATCTTATGTTCTCTGAGTAAACTTTCCAAAACAAAGGTATGTTTGACTAGAATCACTCAAGCTCCACCTGAAACTAAGAGAATAGTACAAAAATGGCTTAAGAGAGAAGAAATGGGAAGGAAGATATAATTGCAAGACAATGCTGACTTCTGGGATCATTCAACAGGCTGAGCCTCTCTTCCACCCCCACTAGAATGCCAATTGGATAAGATTTGCACACCCAATTATACAAAGTGCTTCCCTGGGAAACTTAGAATTCTCTATAGAGTTGTTCCATGATTTAATGCAGTTGTAGTCAGCCATATTATCCATGCTCTTGGTTAATCTCACATGCATTTATCACCAGCAATTCAAAAGAATCTCTAATCTGTTGCTTTAATAAACCACACTGTCGCCATAAGAGTTCTCATTGGGCCCAGCTAAATTTCTTAGGAGTGATTATGAGAGCTAATCCGAATGCTGCTAGATAAATTGGGCAGTGTGCTGTTGGTGAACCCATAATCATGGCGATTCATATATTGAACATGACCGAACTTAAAGTGCCACATTGGGCATCACTCAGAATCGAAGCACAGCTACCCCCAACCTCTCTGATATCTAAGGACAAGATGGAATGCAAGGGGGTTTATCTTCTGCCAAACTTCTTTGCCCTTTTCAAGCAACACTCTTTACTTAGGAAAGAACATGCTATCATATGACAAACAAAATCTTCTCTTTCAGGTGGATATTTTATTTAAATTTTGGACAGCGGCCAAATTGAAATCCTTTCTTCTTATCTTTCTTTTTTTCTCCCTGGAGTCATGGAAAAAAAAAAACCTGCTAAATCCTCTGGATATGTACTTACATCATGCAGTAATTTCGAAATTCATATTACTGGCAAATGAAGTGTCAGGTGGTGAACAGTTTTCACAAGCTAGAACATTCAAGTATTACTTTTCACCAAAATTAGTGTACTTTCCATGACTCTCCAACACATCTTGAGATATACAGCACATACTTCTGGGAGAACTTACATGTACATGTGTACAGTATCACTGAGCCTACAGCTGTGGAGAGGTGAAAGGAGAAGTGCTGTTGAACACTCTCAAAAATTCACAGTTGTTGTTATGTGGCTGCATGTATTTCCCCAGCAATAACAATACCACTTAAGTTGTACAGAGGCAAAAGAGCCAGCGCCAGGAACTCTCACTAGCTACTACATAGTGCAAAATTTAACATAAAAAGGATACATCCTCATGAAAATGGAAGAATATAAGGACCTATTACATACATGGCTGTTCACAGAATTCCTATTCTTCATAGAATTAAGTTTATTTGGTGGACTAGTAACAAAGAAAAATGTAAAAGCAAACACACAAACAAAAACCCCAATAATAACAACATTTCAGTGACAGAAATAACACTTGATAAGCTTTAATGCACATTCTGGTCTTCTTTGATAATGCATGGCAATTTAGAGAACTAAGCTGTGCAGGAAGATGCATACAGCAGCAGTGTTTTATGCATGCAGATCATCTCACAGTCCCATAGAAGTGGTTAGTGACAGTCAGACATTCCTGCGGCTCACACATTAGTGTCTGCTGTGATGGCTGATTTGTGTCTGGATGACTCCAAATTAATTCATGGTTAAAAGCTGCCACTTTCAGGAAATGCCTTGTGAAGGTGAGTGGTTGATGCATTCTGTGCTTTGCCTATGCATAAACACGTGCAACTGAAACGTTACAGTTGCCTGCTGCTCCCAGGACCTCCTTGCTAAGATCTTAAGACAATTACCATGTCTTGAGTGAATTATTGGGCAGGTCATGTTAAACACAAAACTAAAACAACACTGATATCAGATGGTTACTTAAGTTCAGAAACAAAACATAAACAAAACAGAAACAAAAGAAAAGATCACTTAAATGAAGCTTGGTTGGACATGTTATTGAAAAGATGCTCAAATTAGCTGAACTGCTTCATTTTATCTTAAACACGGACCAGGGGCAGCTGCAACGAGCTCTGAGCTTTGGCACATTCCATTATGAATGACAGTGAATTTATAATGGAATGGTATGGATGGGTTTTATAATCAGAAAAACACACTGACCTTAACACTACACAGGTGGAGCAGCATAATGACCCGCCAATTGTAAGCGCATCAATTCCTGGGGAAAAGTTCAATGAGGTTAACTCAGCATGTATCCCATAACCAACATAAGCGACATTTAAAAACATTGTTTTTCTACCCAAACTGTCTTTGCCAACATTTTATTAATTGACTCGATTCACTGTTCGGCACTGAGTATATCTTAACCACAGTAACAGCATACGGTATTATTCTTCTGTACACCAGGATGTTGTCATGCACTTCAACACCGAAAGATACACGGTTAAAAAATAGGAACAGGATTAACTACAGTAAATTTTGCAGACTGTATAGGATCAGTCGTCATATTCATTTAACTCAAGAAGCATCTGAAAGAGAGCAAGAAGCAGCAGCCTGGGTAGAACAAAAGACACCATCAGTGGATTTTCAGCTTCATCATAAAATTCGCATGTTGAAGGAGCTTAGATAGGTGGCAGTCAACTCGCATTTCTGTTTCCCATCAATTCATTGATATTCTGGTATATCTGCAAAGGAAGTTAATTTCTATGTGACGTACTTGAGCAGACGCAGGTTCCAACACAATTTTAGTAGTTCAAGATCAGACCACAAAATAGCAAGTGAACCACTACTTCTCTAATTAACCTCAATTAGCACTTCAAAACCTCACATAGTACAAAACTGTACAGCGAGAAGTGATGGAACAAGGAAACTCTGGTCTGAATCAGGGAAGCTAATCAGCAAGGACAGAAGGCTTTCAAAACATGCAATAATACAAATTTTCAATATAAAAAAATGTGAAAGTAGTCCACGATTCATCTCCAGGAGCATTTACAGTCTGTATTTTCATTTAATTCTCTCTGCTTATCTTCTGTGACTGAGTACTCTGACATTTTACAGCTTAGTAGCTACACTAGCAGAGAAAGCTCCTCAGCAACAAGATGGTCAAATACTCCATGTTTCAGAGAACCAAAGAACCACATAGGTTGGAAAAGACCTTCAAGATCACTATGCCCAACCATCAACTTGACCTGCCAAGTCCCATCACAAACCATGCCGCTTAGTGCCACGTCCACGTCTCTTAAATACCTGCAGGGATGGGAACTCCACCACTGCCCTGGGCAGCCCATCCCAATGCTTGACCACCATACCCATGAAGAAATTCTTCCCAATGTCCATTTAAGCCTCCCCTGACACAAGCTAAGCATTGCCTTATCACTTATCACATGAGAAAAGAGACTAGCATTCTATCACCCCACTCTAAAACTCATCCTCATCAGCAGTTTCCACTGTGTACTCAACAACAGCTGTGAAGACAGAAAAACAGTCATATAACAACACGATCAAAACCACTAAGACTGTTAATTCAACAAAAGCATGAAAATGAACAAGACAATGAAAAGAGAAAGGAAAGGTAGGATACCTAGGTCTACTATTCGAAAACTTTCTGTTCAAAAAAGGTTTATAAAAAAAAAAACAATGCCAATTAGATTTTCAAAATACATAATAGACAAGAAATTAAACAAAGTAAAAGTGCATGTTGTGTTTTCATCTCACTTTACTCTTCAAAAGACACTAAATCTCATGGACATAATCCATTTTATTTCCATGCTTACAAACTACCTACAATTTGGTCACTTCCTGTGTTTAATGAAAAAGTGTATTTACATTGGAAATACAAGAGCTCCTCTGAAAGTAATGCCTTCTATTTTATTATGTTGGCCCCTTATGTCAGAGGCAGATGTTGGTGGTATGGCAGTAGGGGGTTGAACCTTCCCGCCAATACTCTGTTACATTTTGTTGCTGTGTGACAGATGGCAGCAGAGGGGCAGTCTGACAAAATAGCATCTGACATGGAAGTATGTGCAAAACAAAGGCATATCACTGAATTCCTCAATGCAGAAAAAATTACACCCATTGATTTTCACGGACATTTGCTGAACATTTATGGAGACCAAAGAGAGTGAGGTAATGGGTGGTGTGTTTCAGCAGTGGCGACATCAACAGCGGATCGCCTCTGCTGCTGCAGATTTTTACGAGCTCAGTATGCAGGCTCTTGCTCACCATTAGCAAAAATACAGAGCTAATGGTGGTGACAATGTTGAAAAAAAGGTATCTCAGCCAGGACAAAGATGCTGGAGGAACAGATACTGAAGGACAGAAGAACTGCGCTGTGTGTGTGGCAGGACCACTTGCAGCCTGAGCAACAATTCATTTCCTGACCGAGAACAATGCTGATCTTCAACAAAACCACTCCTGCATCCTGAGAATATGTAGTTTCTTCTGAGCTCTCTAAATGAGATGAGAGTAAAGTGACAAGTAGAGAGGAGAGTGCCCTAGGCAGCAGCTTTCCTAACCTATTTCTTCTGGGAACCTTGGGGATTTCAAGTTCATTCAGTCAGTATTTACTCCCTCTCTCATCATTTCTGTTTTTATCTCCCCCACCCCTTCTAACACCTTCTCCTTCATCACCCATCATTTAGCATTAAGGTTTCTTGTTTGCTATCCAGCTCATACAAGCCCAGCTGTGCCTCAACACCACTCTCTCCCTCCCAGGTTTATCTCCTTTGTCTCTGCTTTTAGAGTATCTCCTTTTTTCCTCCTCCACTTCTCCTTTCCTACTGCTTTGTCCCTTTCTGCACAGAAGCTGTTTCCAGCCCCTGCAACTGATGTTTGACTCTCACCCCCGCCTCTTAAGCTGTATCAGAGCAGCTTCTGGACGCTCTGCTTATCATCCAAGCTCATTAGCATCTTCTTTAATACGAACCAAGCCCGCCTGAAGTGGTCCTCAAGCTTACATCCTGCTGCTACTTGCCATCTTCCTTCAAATGCCTACTCAAAACCATATTTTTTTAGGAAATAAAACTATAAACACCTGATCATGGTGATGTTGACATGCAACCAACTAAAATCAGTATTTATTTTATATTTGCACACAACTACCCATACATAATCATATTTCCACAGTATCCTTGTCCCTTTTATTCTCTGCTTTTATTTTCAGTATATTTCTATATAGGTTGCACTTAGCCTCTGAACTGCTTAGTGCCTTAGGGCAGCCAGTACAGTAATTAGCACAGGCAATCTGCAAGCACAGTGTGCTGTACTGGTTAATAACAATGCAGTCTGTGCAGGAAAACCCATCCAAGGCCAAAAAATTATTTCACCGGTGGTCAACACTTTGTTGCTAGAGTCAGGGAGTGCTTGTGCTCAGCTCCCTGTGGGCTTGATGCCTCTTGCACTGGGCTGATCTGGCACTGCAGACAGAAACTCAAGCACTGAAACACCACAGCCATGTTATCAATAATATTAACAACTGTGTAAACAATAACAAAAAAAGCAGATATGCATTTTTTTTTCCACACAGATATAGATATGCTCTTCTGTTTCTCTGTTACTTCGTTTACCCCAGCCCCCAGCATCAGTTCCAATACATCACTAATTAACAGTTGCCTGCTGCATGCTTTAACCATAGTCTTTCCCTTGAAGGGATCAGAATGACAGTTAAGAGATCAGAGTGAGTTCTTTAAATTTCCTCAGCTGGATATTTGAAAGGTTTTTCTACAAAGATCAAACAAAAAAAGGAAGCAGTACTTATGCTGGAAGTGTTTATTCCTTCTGTCTTGACAAGTAAAAGCATGTAAAAAAAAAAAACACCTTGTATTTTTCAATTTTGCTAGCTGTGCTTGCTATCTGAAGCCACTATTTTCACTCCTCTAGCTACAGCAGGAAATACATGAAATCCCTTAGAATAAATGCTCAGTCCTGTGTCTGCAAGTCAAAGCTTAACAAATTATCATGTGTAAATTAGCTAACTTAGCTAACTGTCTCACAAACCGGTACAAAAATCAGTCATTTTCAGTAGACAAAAAAAAAAAAAAAAAAAAAAAGATCATTAGGAAAAAGAATTAATACACTAATTGAGGATTTAAATTGAGTGGAGATAAACTTCAGTTGCCTGAAATCTGGCTCAAAATTAGTTACATCTGTTGCAGAAAGCACTCTAGCTTTCTCAAGCAAAGTAAGACGAAAGATCTGTACATATTAACGTAAAATAAAACCTCCGATTGTTCCGTATCACAAAAATTAATGAGGTAACAGCAACCTCATGGCATATTAAGGCGAAATCTTCCATCTGCTACTCTGCTACTCTGTTAATCTACAACATTGATCTCCATTTGCAACCCTGTCTTAGAAAGCATCAGATAGCTGTAACAACAAATAGCTGACATTGCTCAAAATGCTGATACATTAAGATGTGGTTTAGAAGTAGGTCCTGAACCAAGACCATCCACGTAGCAAGGAGACACGCGTGGAACAAAGAACATGCTTTCTGCTCCCAACACAGTGAAATCTTGGAGACAGCCACCCACCAAGTATTTGAGAGGAAGAAAGCCTGAAGAGACTATTTACTGCAGTAGTAAACCGTGGTCTCAGGACAAATTGAGCCCAACTGTTCGTCCAATTTTGTACAGATATTGTGAGAAGAAGGAGTTTTAAAAAGAAGCAACAAAGCCTGGATGATGCAGTGTTCCATTTATTTGCCAAGCAGATAGGACTGCAAGGAGGAGGTTGTGAAGATTTACTAAACATGGGGCACACATTGCAGGTGTGTTGGCAGTGAAGTCTGATCAACAGTGATGCTGAGCTCCTGTTGTGGAGGGGAAGATCGTAGGAATACACTATTCTACTGGTCATGAATTCCTCTGATGGTGTACATTTGCTGTGTGATATACTCTGCAGAAATGGGAGCCAGCAAAGCAAAAACGGGAGGGAGACAGAGCGAGAGAATATGCCACTGACAAAATGTGCTCTGTAGCTAGAGGATCCTTCCAGTACTGTTGTGAACAGATACAAAGTGAGGCTCATCTAGTCTACCAAAGGCCATTGCAACAACCAAAGTTCCAGAGAATGAAACACTGAACCACGAATGAGCTCCAGAAAGCCTCCTCTCCTACAGAACCAATTGCAACCAGTCTAGTTCCAGCCTCATTTCCCTTCCCTAGAGGGATCCAGTTCTGAAAGAGCACAGAATCTATCTTGCTTTAGTGAGCTTCTAGAAAATGGGTCCCCTTGGCAACTTATCCTGCCTCCTCCAAATTTTGCCAGGCTACTCACCAAACTTCTTTGCTAAATATATGACACTGTGGCTATGGACAATGAAAACTAAAGCAAGTTGGCATTATTGCAACAATAGGATAAGTCTAATTTATGGTTGATGTGTTTCTTTATCGTCAACCTTAGTTATCCTCTTCTCATGCATAGTGAAATAAGGCATATGCTCAACTTGTACCTAAGATTTTGGTTAGCAATGAAATTTTCTTTCTCTTATTAAGGAAATTTCATGCTGATGGCAGGGATCAGCGGTCCAACAACCAGGCACAAATACCCCTGTCTGCTGTGGGGCAGTTGCAAGAGCAGCAGCAGCCTACCCTTTCCCGGAGCATTGCCACCAGGCCTCAGTGCTGGCCCTAACAGAAAACATGCTTGATGAGGCTGAAATGTGCACAGAACCACATCTTTAGACAGATAATTTCTTGTCACTCCACTGGCTCCAATATCCTATAATTAACAACTGGTTGAAGGGCCTGGCCTCAAGTCTTCAGCCTCCCTCTGACAATCATGATTTTCCCAGTGATGTGGATACTTGGCAGTACACTGAGTAAGTAGAAAAACGGCTTAACGCAGTCTGTCAGCCACTTGTGAAATGAAGTTGGATCTGAACTGCCATCCTAGAGGATCAGTGGAATACTAACGGCAGTAGATAAAATTAATACTTGCTAAATGGAGTTTACCACTGAATGCGCTGTAAATATCATACGCAAGGAAACCAACTCATCTCCCAAATAAACAAACATGAGTAAAGAGTAAGTATTTGTATATCTTATCCTGATGCCTTTAAAACCCTGTATTTGCAAACTCAACGTTAGGGTCTATCTAGAAGCATTCTTCTGCTAGAGTAGGCAGTGGAGATGAGGGAAGAAAGATTTGAAAAAAACAGCACACAACAGCTGTGCAGCAAACTACTATGTTATTTTGTACGAGTGGGACTTTAAATCTATTAGACTTATAGCAGGAAAAGGTTCAAGACAGAAAACTTTATTTAGTACCGCCTAAATGCCATTATTCCTCGCTGACTGCAACAAACCACTAAAGCCTATGTCTGCAAAGCAGCATGCTTCAAGTGTAACAAATAGCTGTTGTACATCTCTGGAGCTGGCAATCTCCTCAACTTATCTGATGAATTGTGACACAGAAACATCCAGCTATCTATTACCAGCACCAGAAATATCTTCTCCCAATTGCTCAGTGCAGTGACTACTATCTGCAAACTACAGCTTACATATAATTGTCCAAAAAGAGGAAAAAAGAAAGCAAGCCCAGCAATACCAAGCTTCTGTTCTAACCGATAAATGCTACACCCTTTGGCTCATTTCTAAACCACTGTAAATCTTAATGCTGCACTCTCCTAATCACTGATGAAGGCTCAGCACCCCTATTATTTCAGTGGAATGAATGTGCTTCCATTTCATCCTATTTTCACTACAGATATAACAACAAGCCATAATAGCAAACTGGCACTTTCTATGCCAAAGAAATTAATTTATTACTGTACTAAATGGTTGGTTTTTTTTTTGATAGTTCACTGCAAAACATGGAATTTATGGTAAAGATGTGATGTTTAAGGTTGGGATACACTATATAAAAGGATTCTAAAAGCTTCAGGCCAGGGTATGATATGCTAGACTTTTATTTGCTTCCTTATAAACACACTGGAGAAAGTTAACACAATAGCATCTCACAGGATCATATTGAGAATCGTACCATTCACTTCTTCAAAGCAATATTCACAGACCAAGTTCCAAGTTGTTAATGGAAAATACAAAAAGGAAAAGACTGAAAAGCTTCTTTCCTCCTTGGAAAAACAGAATGTCCTAAATGAGAAGCATTACTTTTGGTCAGTGGTTGGCTTCAACTTGCTCTGAATAAAAGTCTTGGGTAGAGACCTCAGCAACCCCCCTCCTGGGGACAAGTAGGCAACTGGTGTCAGCTCTGCAGTTATGAGGAAGCTCAGCATCTCAATAAGCTGATATTTCCTACATAAATAAAACACAACGCCACAAAGATTACTGGACACAAATAATCACTAATCTATGCAGCAGTTCACTTCCAAAGCATTTCAAGGTGGACAACAGCATTTTACTATAGGTGAAAGAGATTTTTATACCAAATAAAAGTGATAAATAGGATAATGAACCGGACAGGAAGATAGGAGAAGACACCAGCAGACAGAGTTGGAGCAGAGCAAACATTCACCAGAGCAAAAAAAAAGAGCTTACTTTCATGGAAACCTGGCCACTAGGAAAAAAGGGAACAATCCAGCATGTCCTACCTAGACCATGAACCTCCCACTCCTCACCTTGCAATATTTTCTAATGGAAAGAGCAAGATGAAGTACAATTTTTAAAAAAGGGTCACTTAGATAATTCCCATCCAAACAGGGTCAGATCGCAAATGTTACACTTTCTCGAGGTATTTAATAAGGTCTTAAATACATGAATTGGATGAGAAACAGTTACTTCCAATAGATTATGTTTCCTCTAATTTTTAATTAGACCTAGGAAGCAATAGTGTGAAATTTCTCTACTGCTGAAGTTGATAATAATTTGCTACTAACTTCTTATAGGGTGAAACACTGGCCCCATTAATTACACCTTGCTTCCTCACTAGTTTTGCCCTATAAAAAGGGACAGTAGATTAAGTTTTAAAAAAGTAAAAATCAAAGCAAAGTCTTAATGCCATAACCATCACAGCCATTGATTTTCTTTTTTCTTTCAAAAACTGAAATTAAGTGACAAACCCTCTTAGACAACTAGACCAATGTTAGAGAAAGATATTTGTGAGAAAACGTTTCTGTCTCTGCTTTCCATATCCCTATTTCCCATCCTGGACTATGGACAAAGGGCAAAGTCACAAAACTATTCGAGGAAAAATAATATTTTCAAAACAAGTTACATAATTGACTACGATTCATCATTTTCTGTAACCCTGGGAATTTAAAAAATAGTCTTACCCCAAAACAATATGCAAGTACGTAATGAATTCATTTTTATTTTTATGCAGAGGAACTGATTGATTTCCACTTGTCCTCTTGCTCAACCTGCTTAAGATCACTTCTACATCAGCAGAGCCATCAAGAACCTTGCAGAAGCTTCTTATAAACACATAGTTCAGTTTTGCACGTTAATGAAAGCATTTAAAAATCTGATTTAAAAAACCTTTCTGTATACTCAGTTTCAGGTTACATTAGAGGCTAAGGTAAAAGGATCAGTATTCCATCTGATGCCAGCATTTCATGCAGAATCATTTGATCCTATTAACTATCATTAACTATTAACTACCCTATCCATTAACTACTTCACGATAAAAAATATTCAAAATTCTAATTTCTTTGTATTGACACAGGCAGGAGTTAACTCCCTTGTTCTTAATAAAACTCATTACTTAAGATCACTTCCTCTTTTTGATGTATGCTTCTGTTCTTTTGGTACAATTTTTACTGCATCAAATCATCTTTTTAAGACAGCCGAATGCTCTTTCCACTTCTGACATTAAAAAGGTCTGAAAGTCTGTGGTGTGATTTAAAAGCACAGTTGGAATTGTCCTCCAACCATAGAAAATATAGTTTAGTCTCTGCCTTGTGCAACTGGTCTGAATCCAAACATCAAATCTGTTAGAACCAAGGCAAGTTTCATCCCCAGAGAACATGTCCCTACCTCACTATGAGTGGTGGGGACAGACAGGACTGAGGGACTGTGCCTGTGCCCTGCGGATGCACATTGCAGGAGATGAACAACTCAGTCCTAATCCTTGTTCACCAAACAGATTGGGATCCTGGGCAGTGGAAGACGCTAAGTAAGAAAGGGAAGCAATGCCCATGAGGTTTTAAAAACCAGAAGGCAGCGTTTTGCCCCGTTCCTCCAGCACTTCTCTTCAAGCCTGGCTACTCGACTTGACAAAAGACATCAGGCATGCTTGTGGAATGCTGCGCAGCACATCAGGACCTCACCCCTGGGGCCCAAAGTGGCTGGCAGCTATTATGACTCTTAAAGCATACACGGTCATCCTGGGGGCTTTGAACAGAAGTGGCTGTCTCCTGGAAATAGATCATCTCCTCATTTGCACAGCCCTTACTCATACAGCATGGAGCAGAGGAGGTTGAGATGAAGAGCTGCTTGGGGCATCTGTATCTATTCCCTGCTATGCAGTCCAGCCTGTTTCTTCACATTATACATGAACCAAATTTATGCTGATGTCAGCTCTACTTGCTGTACCAGCCTCTAATCTCCAATGTACATGTTTACCTGATGGGTGCGACAGTTGCAGCTACATGGGGTTTTTGGCTATAACAGCCTTTGCAGAATGCACTCTGCAGAGGGGAGTATTTTTAATGCATATTACATTATTATAAATAGACCGAGAGCTAAATTCTGGAACTAGCTCACGCTGTTAATTCTAATTTAGTTTGGGCCTGATTCCAAATGGATGACTATGCGTGCAAACATTCATCTGAATGTACAATTGGCTGTTATGAACACAAAATTATTGCTTGTGCTCATGCATGCATAATTTACACGCACTAATTTAGATGCCAAAGTAATTCCCTAGCAGAATTCCAGTGATCAGATTTAACTTGAAGACGGCTGTTCAAAAAAAAAAAACAAAAACAAACACGGTTGCATTTTCTTCAGCCACACAAAAAGGAAGTAACTGAGAAATCACTGCTGTTCCTGCAACTAGAAAAACTTCATTATAAGCCTATCATTTTCAACTGACTGTTGGTTTACCTCACCCCCACTCCAATCTCCCAGTTATTTTCCCACATGCTGTTTAATTTCTATTTCCATATAGTGACATATGAGCACAGTCATCCATCAAAAATATCATCTCAAAATGAATGCAGCTAAGCAGTATGTTTCCTATCAGGCATATTTGAGTTTTATGCTTAATGCACAAAAATCCAAAGTCCTCTCAGGAACCAATAGTTGGCTTCGCAGTTTTGAAGTGAAACACCAAAGTGAATCCAATGAACAATGAGTGGACTATGAATCATAACCTAAATCAAGAAAAATGTTAGGCAAATAAATGCTAATGAGCAAACAAAGTGGAATTATTTATCTCTAGCATGAGGTAATTCTCATGCTAAAGTTTTTTATGTTATTTCCAAAATGAATGAATAAACATTGATAAAACATTTGTTTAATGAGCTGCCTGGAATGTTACATTTTCTCCTAAGATCATACAAAAAACATAAAAAATCATCATCAAGTATGCAATTAGCAGAGAAATATCCCTCAAAACAGGACCAATGTCAACAAAGAAAGCAATCTTTCCAAGCACTCTAGCCTTCACCTACCTGTTGCTGCACTAATTTCCCCTTTTTTGGTCACCTTTGTTTGAATGGGGAAGGAGATATTTTTTAAGTTTTAAGATAATTTTATGGGAATTCTGTATCATGGAAGGCATGAGGTCTGTTATATAAAGGTTCACTTTTACCTGTCTGAGCGTTGGTTTCCCTAAGTTACAATTTTCTTAAGTCGCATATTCAAAATGATTACTTGTAGTTCAAGGACTGTTCATTCCATCCAGCAAATTTGTTCTTGACTATAATTCATGTAGCAAAATATAACCTGGGACTTTGCCTGTCTCTATCACTAGCCTTCATCAATGCTCACTGGAATAAGAAATCACTTAGAAACATGCAGGCACCAATCCTATGCAACTAGCAGAGGTGGAAATGACCTTACCAAAACCAAAGACATAACTGATCTATTACTGCAAATTAAAGCTTGTACTAAGCTATATAAATAAAACTACAGAAGACAACACAATTGTACATACACTTGTGTGTGGGAACTGTTGAGTCATGGCCTGAACCACTGATTGACCACCTGGGGAAAGGACCAGTCATCCCTGGGAGCACAGGTGAAGGCAATTCACCCGTGTGACTGGAAGGGGTAGAGCCTGGCTCCATCTCTCTTAGACCCCAGTAAAGGGCTGACTGCCACTGTGGAAAGATCTCTAGTTGGAGATCTCTCCCTTATGGGCTCCTTCCTGCAAGCCTAGATCTTCAGAGACAGGTGAGCACATTCCCTTTTGTAATACCATCTCATCTACATCAATCTTTCCAATTGTAGCACCATCCCATCTGTGCCAATCTTTCTAATTGTAACAGCTTGTAATCTAGCTTGCATTTGAGAATACAACCAACATTATCTGTTAGTGTGTTACTTATGGGAATTAAGAGACATTAGGGCATTCTATCATGTTTGGATGTTGGAACGCTTGCTCTGCATTTCATTCTTCTTAAGGAAAATAATAACTTAAGTAGGATTATATTTATGGCAAGTTAAATGATAAAGCACCGTACACACTGCATGAACTTCGAGTGAGTTTTTCCATTGCAGAACACTTCTGAGTATTTTACCTTGATTGACTGATGCATTTCACTACATCTAGCAGCTTTTCCAGCCAACATAACATTTTTCATGTGAAAACATGATCCTTAGGTCTTATGTAGATTTTGCAATGGAAAAGATTTTAGTAGTGTACAAGACAGCGCAGTAAATATTTGGCAAAAAAAAAAAAAACAACGCTGGCTTATTTTGTAGTGTTTGAGGAGTTTCACGTTGAGGGTGTAAATACTAGACTTAAAAGCTATCATTAGATCTTGGTTATTTATTACAGTGTTTAGTATTCATAAAAAAAAAAAAA
>JACDJE010000061.1:52713-151231 GCA_016647715.1 Pavo muticus
TTTTTTTTTTTTTTTCCAAAGGCTAAAACTCCATATTTTTCCTCATAACATTTTTAATTACTCATTAATTTATTATGAATAGCTATAAGCAATGAAATTAAAAACATTCATTAAGTATACAGACATCAAAGAGTCCTTTTGACAAAAAGCATCCAAACTTATTTGTTAAGCAACTTTTGCATTTTCTCCACCAGTAGCTGTATTTTAAGACCAAGCTTGGAATGAAAAATGGCTGGAGAAAAATGGAACACTTCCCTTCAGGTTTAAACAGATGGTGATGATCTTGGGCTCCTAAATTCTAAAGCAGAATACAGTAGCAACATCCAGAAGCAGTAGCTAGGACTAGGACCTCAATGTAGGAGTTACAAAAATACACAGAGAAAACATCTGCTCAGAAATGCTTAACTGAAAAAGACAGAAAAAGGAAATACGAATTATTATCCTTCATCTATGGTGAACTGAACGTAGCATCCATTTGCACACCATGCTGATTTTATATTCTGGTCTTGTCATTTAATCACCAATCCATTGCCTCTGTTCTAAGATTGTCCTCAGTATCTTCTGAAATATTTCTACACTCTGAATTATGAGAGCTCTGACCTTGTCAGGAAGCAGCATATATTCAAACGATAATTGCAATGAAAGAATGATTAAAAAAAAACAAAAACAAAAAACAAACCAAAACAACCAAACAACCCCAACAATGCTCCCCCTCAGAAAAATATTATTTGGTCATGCAAGTCATGGAAATGCTTTTTATCCTCTAAACATTTTTTTATATTTGTAATCACCAAAACCACAAGGAATTTTCAAGACATTTACACGTCTTCTTTTGAAAAGGTCATTTACTCATAAGCTCTATAAGCAGATAGTGAAGAATGGTTCTGTTTTCCTAGGCTTAGTTCAAAATCTCTTCTGATCACTTAATAGTTATCCACCTCTAATGTATGTGTTTAATTATGCCATCATGCACTTATCGCTTCTCATCTCAGCATCACATGCTCTCAATGTGCCAACAAACAGAGAGGATTCTAGCTCCCAACATCACCCCTGAGAATCAGCTCTATTTTCAAATCTGGCTAACATTTTCAAGCTACAACAGATCCCTCCTTGCATTTTAACTGTAATTCATTGTAGTTTGTAATTAAGCTACTCTGAAAAACTACTTACTACTGGCAGACTCCAGCTAAGGAAACTTCCTAATTTTCTCATGGTGAAATCCATTAAGTCAATAACAGGCTCCCTTTGGAAAGTCACCTTCAAGCTCCTTGATACCAATCACACCAATCAAATGTTTGGCTGGTATTAGGAAAATAGATATTTTTTTTTTAATAAATGAATGAATAAATGTATACATATATTCAAAGGCTGCTGCTTCTTGATGTTAGATAATCTTACAAGACATACTTCATGTCATGGCCCTTGGTGAATGCTCCAAGTTGCTACAACCTAGGTAGGAATGGTTAATATTACATTGGTTCAGATGAAACTGAACATGGCAAGGGACGTGATAAAGAAGGGATTCTATAACTACATTGGTCAGAAGAGACAGGCCAAGGAGTGTGCACCTGCTTGAATAAATGAGAAGGGAGAACTGGCTTCAACATACATGGAGAAAGCTGAGGTGCTCAATGAGTTCTTTGCCTCAGTCTTCACTGGCAGTCAAGCTTCTCGTGTCTCTGAATCTCTAGGAGGGAGTGAGGGGAGCAATATCCCTCCTACCTGAAGAGTGGAGCAAATCTGAAATCACTTCGTGAGTCTGAATGTGTGAGACTCCATGAGGCTGGACAACATTCATCCCAGGGTCCTGAAGGAACTAGCTGATGTGGTTGTCACACTCTATTATCCACCTGACAGTCATGGCTATCAGGCAAAGTCTGCAGTGACCAGAAAAAGGCAAACATTTCCATGAAGTTTAACTGATGTCATCTACCTGGACTTCTGTAAGACCTTTGATATGGTTCTACACTACATCCTCATCTCTAACAGATGGATTTGGAGAATGGGCTATTCGATGAAAAAAGAATGGACTGGATAGTTGCAGGCAGAGAGTTGTGGTCAATGGCTCTATGTCCAGGTGGAAGTTGGTTGTAAGTGGTGACCCAAGGGGTGAGTCTTGAGACTGCTGCACTTCAACATCTTTATTGGTGACACAGATTTAGAGATCAAGTGCATCCTCAGCAAGTTTGCAGATTACACCAAGCTGAGCGGTACAGTTCATACAATAGAAGGAAGAGATGTCATCCAAAGAGATCTGGACAGGCTTGAGAAGTGGGCCCACATGAACCTAATAAGGTTCAACAAGGCTAAGTGCAAGGTGTTGCACCTAGGTTATGGCAAAACCAGGTATGTGCACAGACTGGAAGAACTCATTGAGAGCAGCCCTGAGGAGAAGGACTTGGGGTGGGGGGGGGGTACTGATGGACAAAAATTGGACATGAGCTTGCTCTTGCAGTCCAGACGGCCAACAGTATCCTGGCCTGCAACAGAAGAGGGATAGCCAGTAGAGAGAGGGAGGTGATTGTCCCCCTCTACTCTGCCCTCATGAGAACTCATCTGGAGTACTGAGTGTAGGCCTTGGGCCCCCAATGCAAGAAAGACATGAAGCTGTTGGAGTGGGTCCAGAGGAAGGTCAGAGGGCTAGAGAAGTTCTCTAGAAGAAAGGTTAAGGGAGTTGGGTTTTTTTAGCTTGGATAAAAGAAGGCTCAAGGAAGACCTCACTCCAGCCTTCTAGTATTTGAGGGGAGCTTGTAAGCAGAAGGAAGACAGACTTTGAACACAGTGTGATAATGACAGAACAAAAGGGAGGATTTAGGTTAGATGCTAGGAGGACAGTTTTTACTCAGCCTGATCTAATAATGCCTATGACAGGAAGGTTGAAACTAAGTGATCTTTAAGATCTCTTCCAGCTCAAGCTATTCTGTGATTCTAGGACGTATACCCTGCAATTTACAATCTTCATTATGTCTCCTTGTGAGAAGTTACAGAGATGCAGAAAGGCCATATAAGTACCATAGCCAGTCTACAGTGGCCTGAAAGCCACTGCATGATATGGGTAAAGAAAGCAACCGCTTGATGTAATACGACACAAGGATTTCTATCTATTTTCCTGACATACAGGCTATGGAGTTCCTGTGAACTTCCTTCTCATGCAGACTGACAAATTGAATATATTTCTCCCTTACAAAGAATGACACAGGCAAGTTCAAGTTAAAATTGAAAATTAAGATATGATTGTCACAAAGAAGTGAGTCAGGGTGTTTCCTGGTAACTACTCAGAGGTTGTTAAAGTTATAGAAATGAATTTAGCCCAAGTTCACCACATGTTTCATGCTGATTACAAAAATTAGCCCAACACTTATTTAAATGTCAGTGATTATAAACACAGAGTATTCCTTTTTCTTAAAATTACAACTTGCATACACCATAAAAGTACTTTCTCACATAAATAATACACTTAGATTAGCTTCTGTATTATCATTACATTGTGTTTTAAAAGAAAGGAGGATTTGTATGTCTCCATGAAAAGGAGTTTACTCAAAGAAAAATTTTTGTAATATCATTAGCTTTTATTTTCTCAAAGTTCTGGGGAGCAACTCCAAAGCAATAGGAACTTCAAGTCAGAAAGACATCAATAACCAGAAGTGATCAAACCTTCTGGCTCACTTTTGCTACACTCTCATACTTAGGGCGACCACAATGGCATGGGAAGATGTCAGCTTACACATTGTCCCATTTCTGTCTATAACCCAGCAATGTGGGCTGGGTAAAACAGAGAGCCTAATAAACTGTCCAAGAAACAGCCTTCAATATCTCAGTCTTTAAATGCTGATTAAGAGACCATTCTCAATAAAGTTACATATTTGTCATCCTTACAAAACCACTGAAGCCTGGAGTTTCAGCATGCATCATCAGGCACTTCCAGCTTTGCTCTAGCTCCTGGCACGGGGCCAAAATTAAGCTTCATGGGCCATCCAAAGGCAAGAGGCTACATTTCTTCAGGGCTGATTTCAAATCCTCAAAAATAAAATAAGCAAACAAGTCAGGGTCTGGAGACTGTGGCCAGAGACACTGCCCAGTTTCAGCTGTGCATCATGGCAAAAGGTAACACAGAAGCTGAGGTTTAGATCTTTTTGGTTTTGCTTTTTGTTCTTCCCCACAGCACCTGTCAATCTGACCAGTGATTTCAGCCACACTAATTTTTGCACAGATAATATGGCAGTATCTTGCACAGATTGCTCTCCTGGTCCAGATATTGGGAGTATGGGAATTTTTTAATTGGTAATTGATCCTTAAAGGGTGGATGTGAAAGAAAACAGCCTAAAACTTGGTAAAATCTAATTCAGTCTCTGAACTAGAAAGAACTTCCCTGAACATATTATTCTAGACACAGAACTCATCTTCCACAACAGTAATGCATTTTTGTGCAAACCTACCCAAAGAAGTCACTCTGAACATCACAGACAAGTTACTATTTTGTGAAACTGTCACAGCAGGGGGCAAAAAAGTAACACATTAATGCTAACATGAGCCTTTTTTAAGTGCCTCTCACAAATCATGGAGGTGGCAGAAATAGCAATAGAAAAAAAAAACAGGTTTTATTTTAAGTTTGGATTTCAAAGAAAGTTGTACTGAGATCCAGGCAATTATTTCAAAAATGACATGGGAGAATAAAGCTTTTTCCTTTTCCTGTAACCATCCTTGTTGTCTGTCTTCTCCCCTATGCACACAATCAACAATCTAAGCAATGCCTGTGCTCTGGGAATGGTAACTCCAGCATGATCACTGAGAAAATGTTTACACACAGCATCTCCTGGCCCTGACATGGAGCAGGATCCCAGAGAAGATTGTGTGCTCAGCCCCCATGCTCAGGCAGTTCACCTGGCTGGTGAGAAAAGATGAACAGAGTCCAAACCTCATACTGTACCAGCATTTACCCAGACCTAATCTTGACTCTGAAGAGCCTTCAGAAGAGGTGACAAAGTATACTCTGTCCCTCATAACCCTTTTTGCTTTCTTCAATCAAAAAGTTTAGTTCAAAGCAATTTTAAAGGATCTGTGGAACAGAAGCTATAACGCAACCATGGCTCCCCTTTGCTACCCCCTCACCAACTCAGACTATATCCTTTTGGACTTCCAGTCAGAAAGTACAGTCTGGTCTTAAAATGATTGAAGTATGGATTTTCATTAGCTATATAAAAAGATTGGTAGAATGGAGAGGTAAAGTTAATCAGCTCTGCCCTTTTCTACCCTCTAAAATTCACATCTTAGGCTGAGCTGTGAGAACAAGCAGATAAGTCTACACCAAGACTCTAATCTCCATCCCAACACTGATAGAGCACTGGTTAAGATCCTTTAAGGAGAAGCAGTACTTGGACTGTGATGACCTTTTAGTTGTCAATGGCTTTATTTCTAAAGATGCTGCCCACCAATTCCTCTTAACGCATAGGTTGCAGAAGTACAGAGTTGGAAGTTTCCACGATCTCTGCCATCGCTACAGTCAGTACCATCACTTAGCCTCCTTTGAGTACTGTTACATGACTTGAGAGGTTTGAGACTTTCTTTGGCGGGGATTCTGTAACTTCCATAGATCACAAAAATGAGAAAGTCCAAAGTGAGCCCAAAAGAGAGAATCACTACAGGATCAAAAGTTACAGCAGAGGAATTCCCTGTAATATCACACAGCCGCTAACATCACTAACCCTAAATCACATTTTAAATGGAAGGGACAAATTACCATTTGCAATGTGACACAGTGGAGCAACAATCTAAAGAACTTTCATAACCAAGACACTGCACAGTTGGGATAATGTCTGCTTCTCTCTCTGCCTTGATGCTAAGGGAAGGCACTTTTCTGTGATTCTCTGAGTGGTCTCTAAAATAATAGTCTCTAAGTATAAGAGTAACTACAGTTCCCAGAGAATCTGCTGACTTTTGGCCTAGCTAGTTTGTTTTTATGATGAAGAGAGGAAGAATGATGTACTAGAGACTACAGCATGGACAAGGACTTAAAAATGACCAGGCCAGTCACGATTCCATCTCTGCCAGAGAACTTTCTGTACAGTCAGTTTAATGTCTGTGCTGTGAAACTGGGATAATCACAGTGCTTCCATGTGCAGTGGAATTGCCGGGTAACAGCTTGAAACAGTACATGAGCACCTGACTACTGGAGCGGGGGAGCCTAGATCCACCCTCAGTGGTGCTTCCCTGTGCTTCCAGGTGTGCGTATGTACTCAGAGCCTGCACCATTTGCCCCCCTCCCCCCTACTTTTCCAGCATGCCAGAGTTCGAACCGGAGAAGGCTGCATTCCTCAGCTCACCCTTTTTTCCAAACTCTTTCTGGGAGGGGTGAGTTAATTCCTCTTTTTCTGATATCTTGTTCTATAGCACCTGTATCTCAAATAAAGGCTCTGTCATCACCTTTGTTTGCTTTACACCATGATATCACAATGTGTCTGGCATCTCATACATTTACTAAGGGTTATGCTTTATTTTGTGACTGCAAAGTGCATGAAATGCAGAGTGATTCTAATCTCTGCTGGAGTTTGAGAAGCACTGGCTACCTTTCACACAACCTCCACGTGTATTTTCAGAACAATGAGTAAGTCCATGCAAGAATTTCTGTAAAAAACAAGATCTTGCACAGCTACCATTCTGCATATGGCCATTTTATATAGTTTGGTAAAACTACAAAGATCATCATCAAGCACAACGATCAGCATTGAAGGATGAAAGACAGCCGGTTAATAAGTTAAAGAGTGAGGACATCACAAGCATCTTGTAACACTAAAATGGTGAAAATGGTTTTAACTATATCATTTTTTAAGTGGAACAAGAAAGTCTGAGGTCTAAATCTCTAGCACTTACAAGTCATTCTTTATGGATTGTTTCTTCTCCCAGAAACTTGTAGGAATGAAACCCCAGACACACACCTAAACTTGAGGGTAGGCACACTCACTTCAATGTTAAGTTTCTGAAAGTCCTAAAGCCCTATGTCCTTGTGAGGATCAGAGCTTTCAACCAGTGGATTTACTCAGGTGCTAGGAGTTAACTCACACTTAACATGTTCAACTAACGAATCTTAGCAAGAGCTGGATCTTAAGTCCCTTGAAAGAATAAAGACTTGATCCATGGTCTTTGGACAAGCCTCCAATAAAATTCGCATGGAAAGGCTAATCCTTCAGATGGAAAATAAAACATACAGCAGAAGAGCCAACACTTCAGCTCCTTCAGGCTGGACAAAGTGCTATAAAATATGCTGAGGGTAATGGCAGGGAAATGTCTTGGACAGTGTGAGATAGATGAGAATTTGTACAGTCATTTTTCATTACTGATGTTTGACTATCAGCTTAAAATGAGTAAGCCCAGACAGCTCATTTTTGTACTTCTAAATAACTCGCCTCATGAAAAAAGAAGTAATGCTCTGAAAGTGGTATTTTCTTTATAAGAGCAAAGCACCAACTACAGCCTGTAAATGTCGGAATTATGTTTTTCACAGAATCATAGAACATCAAGTTGGAAGGGAACTACAAGGATCATCCAAGTCCAACTCCTGGTTCCACACAGGACCACCCAAAACTCAAACCCTTCGTCTCAGAGTGTTATCCATATGCTTCCTGAACTCTGGCAGCTTGGAGCCATGACCTGAGGAGCCTGTTCCAGTGTCCCACCACTCTCTGGCAAAGAACCTTTACCCAGTACACAACCTGCCCCTCCTCTGACCACAGCTCCATGCTGTTCCCTCAGGCCCTGTCGCTGTCACAGACAGCAGAGCTCAGCGCTGCCCCTCCGTGCCCTGTGAGGAGCTGCAGGCCGCCATGAGGCCTCCCCTCAGCTCCTCTGCTCTGGGCTGAACAAACCAAGGGACCTCAGCCACTACCCATACATCTTTGCTCTCCAGACCCTTCACCATTGTCAAAGCACTCTCTTGAACACTCTCTCATAGTTTTATGTCCTTCTTACGTCATGACACCCAAAACTGCATACAATACTCAAAGTGAGGCTGCCAAATAACTAAAATTTCAGACATAAACACAAACAAGAGAAGAAAAAGCAAGTTTTAGCCAGACAGATGGATACAAGCTGCAAAAGTCTGATCCAGCTCAAAACTTTTAACTCTCAGAGCATTCAGGTCTTACCCTTATGAACCATTCATCATATACAAAGCAGAAAAGCCCACAAGACAGTTTAGATTCTATCTTCACTATTCATACAATATTAAATTTCTAGACTCCACAGACTGCCTGCAGGAGAAAAGTTGATGTTAAGTGACATCTAAGAACAGACATCAGACATCATCTGCCTCTAAGAACTGGCTAGACATTTTCATATTGCCCCATGTCAGTAACAAAAGGTATACAGCAAAACCACATAATCACAAATGCTAGAAGCCCAAGTAAATGGAGATATTTAACTCCATTTTGAGCCTGAATAGCTGAGATAAGTAGAAAATTCAAACAACACATTCAGCCACCAGACAGATTTTCTCCTAACTATGTAGGCTTACTAAAGGGGTAGCATGCCAGAATGGACACAAAGCTATGGGAAAGAGATTTTTTTCAAAGCAGATGATAACAGAAGCAGAGCAATGACATAATGAAGAACTGCAGTGTTTTTGTAGCAGTATATTAGTACATCCTTAGCTGCTTTGTCATGTTTCACGCAGGACTGATTTGCCTAAATGCCTCATTGTCTGCTGGCAGGGCATGGAGCAGCTTGTTTTAAAAAGAAACACAGAATGACAGCCTTCTGCGGGGAGACAGCTGTTAGTACCACAAAACCTCCCACTTGCTAAGAACCACTAACTGACAGGACCAAACATACAATGCATCAGTATCAAGCTAGAAACCTTACCCTAATTTCTACTCTAAAAACCTCTGCCTGCTTGCTCTTTCTCCCTTCCTGAAGCAAGAGATAAAATGTTTTTCTACCCACTACAGCACAAGGATACTGTAGTGTATCTACTGTACTGTAGCTTTGGTCCTCTCCAAAGACATCTTGGCTTGCACTAGCTCTTGCCTAGCATTTGAATCTGTATTGGCATGAGCATGTCAAAAAGCCACATTGTTTGTGTAATATACAAACTTCAGTTTCCAAGTGAGTGATCAGATAGAGGCTATCAATCCCCTGGATTCCTAAAGCACTGCCTGCAGGAACACTTGTGCCTCAGAGAGGGAAATCCACATTGAGACTTGAAAAAAATAAAAAAAAAAATAATAATAAAAAAAACCACCAAAAAAAAAAAACAAACAAAAAAAAACAGCCAGCAAGGACGCTTTGGTGACAGTGAGACTTTGTATATCTCACTGAGATGGCATGTAACAGTCTGACTCAGTCTCACTGTTCAGTCCATCTCTTTTTCCTAATAAGAGATCCTTAAGTCTTTGTCTTGTCTCAAGCCCACCCCTTGCCAAATTACAGACTAATGCCCCAGACTACTACATTCAGCAGACCAACTGCTGACCAAATGAGAAAGGATGGAAAGTGTGCAGACCTGCTCTGCTTTAGCTAAATCATGCTCCAAACCTGGTAAAAAAAAAAAAAGCTGAAAAGCTGCAGTTGAATGGGATCTCTTAAGAGATCCAGACCTGGGGCCCCCAGCACAAGAAAGACATGAAGATCTTGGAACATGTGGAGAGGAGGGCCACTAAGATGATTAGAGGGCTGGATCATCCCTCCTATGAAGAAAGGTTGAGGGTACCGGGATTGTTTAGCTTGGAGAAGAGAAGGCTCTGGGGAGACCTCATTGCAGCCCTCCAATATTTGAAGGGAGCATAAAACAGGAAGGTATACGACTGTTTACATGGGTTGATAGTGACAGGATAAGGGGGAATGGTTTTAAACTAAGACAAGGGAGGTTTAGGTTAGATATTAGGAGGAAATTTTTTACTCAGAGGGTGGTGACACACTGGAACAGGTTGCCCAAGGAGGTTGTGGATGCCCCATCCCTGGAGGCATTCAAGGCCAGGCTGGATGTGGCTCTGGGCAGCCTAGTCTAGTGGTTGGTGACCCTGCACATAGCAGGGAGGTTGAAACTAGATGATCATTGTGGTCCTTTTCAACCCAGGCCATTCTATGATTCTGTGAATAACTACTGTAAGACAACTCCAGCAGCAAAATAAGGCTTTAGATGGAGCACACTAGCTAAATTAGAAGGAATTATTTATTTTCCTTCTTACCATGAAATTTTTCCCTTAGCCTCCTAAACACTACAACTTTTAAGTTGCACAATTATGACAATGACAATCAACATTTAGAAAATGAGCCAACCTCACTCACAGAATATAACTCAGCATTATGAAGAACTAGAGCAAGCACTGCAGGGTTCATATCTGACCTGTACAGGATGTCAAACTGTGATTAGACAGCACCTATCTTAAAATTCACACACCACATTTTGAGGAAGACCTCTGCATTAACACCCTTACAAATACCAGACAGTTTTAGCGTATTTCGTATGACCTCTAAAATGCTCTTGCCTGCTAGCTGAACCTGTTTTATTATTAAAAACCATCACTGTAGAAGATCTTAGTAGTGATTAACATTCTTTTTGTTGCAAAAAACACTGACATGTTACTACTGTGACAGATAGGTTTGCTTAGAAGAGCAAGGAACCTGGTATGATTGGCACCAAATCAGACAGTAACTTCTCTGAAAAATACATCTGCCTGCACTATGTGAATGTGAGCCATGTTACTTCAGCAACACTCTACTGGAATGGAAAAGAGAACACTGGCTTGCAGAACCGCTGGTGGTAAACATCTCTGGTCTGCCCAACAGGTCTCCAGCTTGGGCATTGGGTTATTGGGCTTCAGTCCAGTTCCCTCCTCTGGTCCTATCCTCTTATGGATTTGCAGCCATCAACATCTAACTTCATACTGTACTACAGTTAACATCAAGTTCTTTCTCAGCCACTGCAGTTGAAGCTGTTTCACTACTGATGAAATACTTAAATGTCAACAGAAAGGAAAAACTAGAGACTCAAACTGACTCTTAATACTGCCTCAAAGAGTGCACACTTGTCAAGCAAGGTGCTTCAGCCTTGCTTTCTGCTCTAATGAGTTTCTTTACATAAAACTGAAACTGAGGTGATTGTGATGATTCCCCAGCTTCATACTAGCTTTCAGCTTTGTGGTTTAAGTTGACCCTGTAACATATATTTAAATAAACCCTCAAAGAATACAGAGAGTAAACCCAAGTTTTGCATATCCTAGGTGGGAACAAAAAGCAACAAACTCCAAGAAAAAAAGCAGGGATGACCACTCATGATTTTGTGAAAATAGTAATGTCCTTCCTTTGTTTTCCAACCAGTTGCTGAAAATGGTGCAATATGTTTTATTTTAGGTTGAGTGAAAATTTACTTGAAAAAAGGAGGGGAAAATGTTATATGTAGCATAGTATGAACTAAACTTTTTGCTTTTTTGTTTATTATTGCTTTGTTATTCAGTTCATTTGCCACATTAAAAAATAAATAAACTGTCTGCATAAGCCTATCAGAATCATTTGGCTTTTTGATACATTTACCTCTAGTCCTTGTATCTGACATGTACAAATGTTACCAGATGTCATGCATGCTGATCAGAGGCAAATACTCATCTTGTTTGTAGCCCCTGAAACAGCTCTGAATCACTGTCTTTACAGCAAGATAAGTATCCACCTTTCACCAAAACACCTCGAATCTGCCATAAATATGTACAGCAAAACTGAAAACACACATGAAACAATACCTAGAGATAACAGAGAAAAAGTTGCTCCTTAGCTGGGGGAACACTGCACATGAAAGAATAGCCTGTGTTAAAAATGCTTTGATAGATTAATACCAGGAATTATGCCTGTTTCCAGTAACAAAAACATACCGCCTTGTTTTTCACCCAGAAGAGAATTCAATGTGTAAAACACAATCACAACAGGAAAAGTCAGTTCATGTTCAGATAAGTCTTTGTGTTGGCCACCTGCCCAAGTGGACTTAGTAAATCTGAGGTCACAATTCCAACTCTGATGCGTTTTGCATTACTTCATACACACCTCAGTACAGCCAAATTGGCACTGAATTATATACAGTGGATTGATGAGGTAATCATCCAAGCTTCGTTTGACACTGACATTTTATATACCAAGCATATTTATGAACCTGAGTTTTAGATCCAAATAACTGTTACTTGTTTTCTCTCACTTGGGAGTACAAACACTAGTTCTCACAAACATTTACAAAATAATTGAACCATGCTAATGTATATGCATCTATTAGATGACTTCTTATTTTCATTGTCTCAGTAATAAATGAGACAATCACTAATAATCAACATTCACTAACAGAATCTGAATATAGTGGTTTTTTGTCACACGACATACATGTGTGAGTAGTCAGGAAAACAAGTATAAGGCTCTGATTGCACCACCTTAAATGAACTTGATAATGAATACCTGATTCTTAGGAAAGTGAATCTGCCATTTGTCTTGTGGTACTGACTCAGATCTCCTAAGGAATTAAGTAGCATTCCAATCACTAGGTCATTCTCAACTTTACAGTGCAATTTTCATCTTTATTGAATTTTTCTTTCATTTCCTTTAATCCTTGTGTAAATACTTATTTCTGGGTAACTGATTCCCATGTTAGGAGAAAAATGGCAGCTAGGTCAGGCAAGACAATAACTGCAAACTAACTTTCCTTCTTCCAGTTCAAATAAAAGAATAAAGATCTCCAATCTGTATCTCGAAGCACCTTCAGAACAGACTACTCTTTCTTTAAATCTGTTTTAAAAGCATCAGTGGTTGTTTTTATTTGGTATTTTAAAAGAAAATATTTGTTAAAAAGAAAACTGAACCTCTACAATGTAAGAAATAAGCATTTAAATGAGCAGTTTGGTTGCCAAATGTTATGTGGTAACAATGATGGGAAAACTAAAAGCCTGGGCAACGCAACGAACGCAGACCTGAAACACAGTACTTCTAAACATTGGCAGTCTATTATCACAGCCAGTGTTATTTGTAGAACTTGTAAAGGAATTAAGTCCTTATATTACAGTCTGCTTGTCTCATTGCAGTGGACTAACTCAATTTTGATACTGTACAAATAACACAGATCGTGAACAAACGACTTCAGGTGGAGTTCCTTTATCATAAATAAAACTTTGTGTTGTCCTACAGCGATTTACAACCTCTCCATTAAAACTACAATGCAGTAAATCCAAATGTCCTACTGACTTGCAGCATCTGAAATCCGCCACTCTCCCTGCTGTATGGAGAAGCGTTATTCTTCTAAAAGAGAAAGCTTCACTCTATTCTTTTAAATATGTCTGAAAAGCAAGACAAATCTGTCAATATGGTTCTGTGTCAGGGTGGAGGCTGGTCACAAGCGGTGTCCCTCATCGGTTGGTCTTGGGACTGGTGCCCTTCAACATCTTCATCAATGACATAGACGATGGCATCGAGTGCACCCTCAGCAAGTTTGCAGATGACACCAAGCTAAGCGGTGCAGTCAATACATTAGAAGGAAGAGAAGCCATCCAGACGGACCTGGACAGGCTGGAGAAGTGGGCGCATGTAAACCTAATGAGGTTCAACAAGGCCAAGTTCAAGGTGTTGCACTTGGGCTGGGGCAATCCCAGGTATCTATATAGACTGGGAGAAGAACTCTTTGAAGGCAGTCCTGTGGAGAAGGACTTGGGGGTCCAGGTGGATGAGAAGCTGGACATGAACAAGCAGTGTGCGCTTGCAGCTCAGAAGGCCAACTGTGTTCTGGGCTGCATTAAAAAAAGGGGTGGCTAGCAGGGAGAGGGAGATGATTGTCCCCCTCTACTCAGCTCTTGTGAGGCCCCATCTGGAGTACTGCCTGGGGCCCCCCAGCAGAAGAAAGATGCAGAATTCTTGGAACGGGTCCAGAGGAGGGCCACTAAGAAGATCAGAGGGCTGGAGCACCTCTCCTATGAAGAAAGGTTGAGGGAACTGGGATTGTTTAGCTTGGAGAAGAGAAGGCTCTGGGGAGACCTCATTGCAGCCTTCCAGTACTTGAAGGGAGCATATAAACAGGAAGGGGAACAGCTGTTTACAAGGGTAGATAGTGATAGGACAAGGTGGAATGATCTCAAACTGAGACAGCGGAGGTTTAGGTTAGATATCAGGAGGAAGTTTTTCACTCAGAGGGTGGTGACGCACTGGAACAGGTTGCCCAAGGAGGTTGTGGATGCCCCACTCCTGGAGGCATTCAAGGCCAGGCTGGATCTGGGCAGCCTGGTCTAGTGGCTGGTGACCCTGCACATAGCAGGGAGGTTGAAACCAGATGATCATTGTGGTCCTTTTTAACCCAGGCCATTCTATGACTCTATGAAGATGATGGGGTAAGGCTGCTATGTAAACTCATCATATGCCCAGTTATATCTCCAACCCCTTCAGCTCATTGAAAGGACATATTCTAGGTCACAACATGTTAAGACAGCTCATGTTTTCTAACTGTTATTATTTAACAACTCATATATGAAGATATATCAAAAAACAGCATGGATCTCAACACAACTGGTACATTTATTAGGCAAATGTTCCACTGAAAACATTAGAAGTCACATCCATGGGGAGTTGAATCCCGTGGCGTGCAACTCCAGCTTACCTTTTATTAGGCAAGGAGGGAGAAGGGCAGAAATTAAAGATAAATTTGCCGCATAGAAAGATATTAATGTCTGATGCACAGAAACCAGCTGCTTAATCTTGGCACTAACACAAACAGTATTTTCATTTTGCTCTAGAGAATGAAAATTATCTAGGTGCTTTTCTTTAAAAATAATTGGGCATGCAGATTACATTTTAAAAAATTATCACTGATGGAACAATCTTTCCTAAAGGTAAAAGCCACTGGAATAGAAATTTCATCCAACACACTCAGATACTTTTTTTTACTGATAACCACAAGAGGCATATGAGAGTTTAATGGCTGTATTTGTTACACCTCACAGGCTGAGCGCTGCTTTCTTTCTTGCAGGTAGCAACCATACATTTACACAGCTATCTCACTTTCCATGGATCTTTGCCAACCTCTTCCTGAGATGCATTTTTCCTGCCTTCAGATCAGCTGATAGATTCTCTAAGGGCAAGGAAGAAAGAAGTAATCTAGGTACACTGTGTGTTATTGCATTCAAAATGATAAGGCATGAGCACAAATGGGGCTGCAAAGAGCTCTACGGCAGATCGCTGCCAAACTGAGAGAACAAGCTATATTGAGATACTGACTGCCCAAGTGTTATCAATGACCAGACTCTATGCGACATACAAGCGTGTAGGAGAGCCTAGGACTGATACTAAATGTAAGGTGCTTCAGTTTGATTACAAGTCAATTAGAGTGTCCTGTAACGAGATTTAACAAGATTGCTGTCTGACAAACCTGATCTCATTCTATGACAAGGTGACCCGCTTAGAGGATGAGGATAAGGCTGTCAACGTGGTCTACCTGGACTTCAGTAAGGCCTTTGGCACTGTTCCCCATAACATTCTTGTGGAGAAGCTGGCTACCCATGGTTTGGATGGGCATACACTCCACTGGGTGAAACACCGGCTGGATGGCCAGGCCCAAAGAGTTGTGGTCAATGGAGTTAAATCCAGTTGGCAGCCAGTCACAAGCAGCGTCCCCCAGGGCTTGGTACTGGGGTCGCTTCTATTTAACATCTTTATTAAAGATCTTGATGAGGGGATTGAGTGCACCCTCAGTAAGATTGCAGATGACACCAAGTTGGGAGGGAGTGTTGATCTGCCTGAGGGGAGAAAGGCACTACAGAGGGACCTGGATAGTTTGGATCGATGGGCCAAGGTAAACTGCATGAGTTTCAATTAGGCCAAGAGTCAGGTCCTGCATTTTGGTCACAACAACCCCAGGAAACCCTACAGGCTTGGGGAGGTGTGGCCAGAAAGCTGCCTGATGGAAAGGAACTTTGGTATTACTGATAGACAGCCAGCTGAATATGAGCCAGCAGTGTGCCTATGTGGCCAAGAATGCCAGTGGCATCCTGGCTTGTATCAGGAATGGTGTGGGGAGCAGGACTAGGAAAGTAATCCTGCCCCTGTACTTGGCACTGGAGAGGTCCCACCTCGAGTACTCTGTACCTCAGTACAGAAAGGACATTGAGGTGCTGGAGCAGGTCCAAAGAAGGGCAACAAGGCTTGAGAAGGGCTTGGAGAATATGCCCTATGAAGAGAGACTGAAGGAACTGGGGCTGTTTAGTCTGGGGAAGAGGAGGCTGAGAGGAGACCTTATTGCTCTCTTCCAATACCTGACAGGTGCTGACAGCGAGAGCAGGGTTGGTCTCTTCTCACTGGTGACAGGACAAGGGGAAATGGCCTCAAGTTGCACCAGGGTAAGTTTAGGTTGGATATTAGGAAACACTTCTTCACAGAAAGGGTTGTTAAACACTGGAATAGGCTCCCCAGGGAGGTGGTTGAGTCACCATCCCTGGATGTATAAGACACTTCCAGTGTCTTATCTCTCACTCTGTATGCATAGTCAAGGTCACCTCTTCCCAGGTGCAGAACCCAGCACTTGCTCTTGTTAAACTTCTTGAGTTTGGCAATTGCCTAGCTCTCTAATTTGTCCAGATCTCTCTGCAAGGCCTCTCCAGCCACAGAGTCAACAGCTTTTCCCAATTTAGTTTCATTGGGAAACTTGCTCAGAAATACCTTCTAGTCCTACATCCACGTTATTTATGAAAATATTAACAAGAACAGATCCTAAAATGGAGCCCTGGGGAACCCCGCTAATGACCAACCGCCAGCCTGATCACAGAATCAGAGGATCACAGAATGGACTGGGTTGAACAGGACCTCAAAGATTATCTAGTTTTAATCCCCCTGCCGTGCAGAGTTGCCAGCCACTAGACCAGGCTGCCCAGAGCCACATCCACCCTTGATGTAACCCCACCTACTATTAACACTATGTGCCCAAGCATCAGCCATTTGCTCACCCATTGCGTGATGTTTTTGTCTAACTGTATGCTGGACATTTTGTCCAGAAATATCCTAGAATAACTGAAATCACAATTTTTGCAAAAATGCCACACCGTAACTGTTTGAATTAGAGCATGCAATAGTAATATCACATCGTGTTTATGACTGGCAGCCACTAACAGCCATTTCAGTGATATACACCTCAGAATGAGAATTTCAGTTTGGTGGGAAATATAGTGAGGAATGTGATAGGGGAGAGAGGAAAGATGGATAAAGTGGAAAAATGCAACTGTGATTGAATAAATAAAGTCAATGAAGAGTTATTAGGCAATACAGACTTGAAGTTCATTATTCACAGTGCATTGCAAGCTGGGAGAGTGTACTGGCAAAAGATGACAAGCCTGTGATGTTTCCATCTTTCATTAACTATAATATTTGCTCAGGAGAGACAGGAGCTGCTTAAGAAGGACCTTTGCTTCGATCCACTGCAGCTGCTTTCACATTTCCATGAGCAACTTTATTATTACAGACAATGAAGACTACTATAACCATCAGTAAATGTACACAAATCTCTGATGATTTTTGATTGCTCAAACCTCAGACTAATGTAAGTTGCCCTCATGAAAGCAAGCAACTAAGTCCTTGGAGATTTTTTTTGACAACTGGAAGAATAGATTGCAAATGCATTACTTTTGCTTATGTAGTCAGTACAAGCACAAAGCTCGCTTTTTTTTCCCCCAGAAGCTCTAGTATACAGCTACCATACATAGGTACATATTTATTGAATTAATGAATACGAATTTATATGATGCAAACATACATATATTCTACTTACTTTCACACTAACACATAAGTATACATTTGTGGCTGCAGTAAAGAGGGGCCATTTTCAAAAAGCACTCAGTACTTTACCAAAAACTCCTCACAGAGAAGTCAAAGTATAAAATTTCTCTCACCTTAGTGACAATGCTTTTAAGCCAGTCTTTCAAAAAATCCCGTTTGTAATTTATGATGTATACTTAAAATCTCCACGAAAGTTTACTTTTTGCCTCTCAGATAGGTCCACATGTATGTATTTATTCTGTATTCATCAGTTATTTTTGTCCAAATAAAAACACTGCCTGCAGGAAAACAATTCATTGGCAAATTAATATCATGCTCTACTAATTGGAACAATTTCTGGGAAACAAATGGACAGGGATGTTTAAGAGACCTTTAAAAAGTTCCCTACATAAACATACAGCTGTGAAGCTGCTTTAATCAAATGGATTTGAAGTATTGGGCCCTGCCATATCTCACAAATCTTGCTGTTTCAAATGACTCCAACTTTTAACTTCTGGTGTGGGCTGGGGATGGCATCACCAGAGTTCAGGAATGGCTGGCATCAAGGACAAAGGAACATGCACATCTGTGCAACAACCCCAGGGGAGCATCAGGGTAGAGGCACCCACTCAGGAGTACTCATCCTCCTAAGAAGTCTACCAGGCACACTGCTGTCGGTCAGAATCAGGCCTCATGTCACTGTAGCAAACACACTGAAGAGTCACTGGTTATCAGCAGATTAGCTCCATCCTTTGAGGGCACAAAGCAGTGTTTTCACCCTCCTGGCTCCCTTCACCAGCTCCTGCTGGAGTGAAAAGCCACTGTGTAGGCACTGCCTTTTAATTAAAAGCCTTGTTATGCTCTGCACAGTGCTTATTTTTAAAGTAGTGCATGAAATGAAAAAAGGAATATCTTCCAGCACAATATATTCCTAGGAGCCTCCGATAATTAGGGCAGTCACTTAATTTTCACATTTTGGTTTCTACTGGGTTATGTGCCAATTAGGAAGCTGCTGTGACGTTTGTGCCTCCCTAACTTTTTTAATCCCTTTGTTAAAAATTCATGCAGCTAATGTACAGCTGCCTGCAAGTTCCATCTATATTACAACAAACATTAAATATTAAAATGCCCATACAGAAGTATTACATAAGCTACAGCCAATTCACCAGCACTAAACTGTGCCTTTTTAATCTGCTGGTCCTCATGCATTACATCTCCCACTTGGTGCCCAGCTCTGATATGATATGGGTTTAGGACAAAACCCAACAGGAGCTCAGCCTGCAGAGACGAGGGCTTCAGCAAAGCTCCTAGCACCAGCCCTGGGACATGCAGAGGAGCTGCCTCTCAGCACCGTACATGCAGCACAGAAACATGGCAACACCTCACCTCATTCTGTGAGGTCAAGTGCAGTTAAGGGCTGTAACTAACTACATTTTAAGCAGCCCAGGCCAAGCCTTGTACTTAATCACAGGCAGAAGTTCAGCTGACTTGATGAGGCTTGATTCTAGCTGCTACAGTAAGCTTTTATTTAAAACTGAAAAAAATACAGAACTACCACCCCTTGGAATATCCCACTTGCTTTCATCTCTGATCAGTGCAAAACTTCAAAATATCAGTGCCTTCCACAGAATAGAACATTTAGAAAGCATTAGGTTCGGTTATTAAATATTTCAGCATTTCCCACCTGAATATTGTGTCCTAGACTAAACAGGTAAGTTGTAATTTAAACTGGTGAGACATTAAATTAAATTGGGTCTAAATTAGCCAGCAGGCCACATACAATGCCACAGTCTCACAACAGCATCTTCTGACCTTGTTCATCTCACAGTGTTGCTTCTCCCTGCCATGTTACCTGCTGTACCGTGCAGAGACAGTGGACAGTCCTGTGGGATGCAGCTCAGCCAGCTCAGCTGCAGGACACAGGGGAGGCTTGTCTCACCAAAAGGGGTGATACGTTTTCTGCAAAATCAATTTCTGTATGGTGTTTTAGAAGAATATGCAAAAAGAATTAAGATTTCAAATGTAGTAAAAGCTGTACAAAGAGAACTATTTAAATTGTTGACTACATCACAGATTAAAAATGCTTGTTATGATCTTCATCCTCAGGGTGCTACACTTTCGCTTTAGATTTCAAATTTCTATTACACTTTGCTCTCTTGATATGAGAATTTAAGGGACACAGTACCTCCAGTTCATCACTCCTCCTTGTGGCTCTTCTCCAAATTCCACTTCCAAAACCTTTCCTGAACTGCAGGCAGGAGAACAGGGCACAGTGCAGGAAGGACTGGTAGACCTCTGTATGTCAGCAGTTCTTTTTTCCCCCCCTACTTACCATTACTTCTACAGACCTCAGTTATGTTTTCTTTACCTATTTAGTGTGTGATATTGATTCCATCTCAACTCACTGTGTCAGTCAAAACATACAGTAGCAAGGAAATGACTCATAGTAGTCTTAGCATACTACATCAATTCTGTAACTTCTCTTAACCAGACTTAAGGAACTATGGGGGGGAAAAAAAAAAAAAAAAGGCTAGTCTGATATGATTTGTTTTCCTCACATCAATGCCCACATGACCTAGCTCTCATTATGCTACTCCTCATTGCAGCTGTAATAATCACATCCCAGACACTCCATAATTTTCTTGGCACAAATAACAGGTAATGGACAAATAATTATATGGGCTGTACCACTCATCCTTCCTAAATACCTACAAAACAGTCCTTTTCTCTAGTTTCTCAGGGTTCCAATGTATATTTTAAAAATGTAAATGACTGGCCTACAGAATGCCTTGATAAGGTCTTTCAAAACTATCAAATGCAAATCTGCTGACTTTCAAAACTTTAAATTTAGAGTTCCTATTTTTTCTCTCCCATCCAGTAATATATAAGCAATAGTCCTAAAAAAACACCGTAGCTTCAACTTAATGCTGAGGTCACAATGTTTTTATCTAGATAAAGGAAACCATCGCAATTTAATTTTGAAGGTCAGAATCACAGAATTGTAGGGGTTGGAAGGGACCTCCAGAGATCATCGAGTCCAACCCCCCTGCCAAAGCAGGCTTCCTACACCAGGTCACACAGGTAGGTGTCCAGGCGGGTCTTGAATATCTCCAGAGAAGGAGACTCCACAACCTCCCTGGGCAGCCTGTTCCAGTGCTCCGTCACCCTCACCGTAAAGAAGTTCTTGCACACATTGGTGCGGAACTGCCTATGCTCCAGTTTCTGGCTGTTTCCCCTTGTCCTGTCTCCACACATTGCTGAAAAGAGTCTGGCCTCGCCACTTTGCCCCCCACACCTTAGATATTTATAGGCCTGGATCAGGTCCCCTCTCAGTCAGCTAAACAGACCCAGTTCACTTAGCCTTTCTTCACACGGGAGATGCCCCAGGCCCAGAAATCACAGTATATTCCACCTCCCACCCCCCCAGCACTAAAATATTCTTGAGGAATAGCTATCTTCTGTGGATACTAATTTTCCTATTGAAAAAAACAACTCCAAATGAGAATTCCAGGCTATTCCTAAAAACAGTTTAATGTACATGATCTATGCAGCCTAGTTTTTTTTTTTCTCTTACTTTAACTTCCTACCTTTTCTTACAACTCACCTATATTAAAACTTTAACTGTTCTCTTGTTTATTTGGAGATCACCTAGAACAGGAATCTGTTCTATGACACCTTTTAACCATTACAAATCTTTTTTTCCAGGTATCTTCCCTTCCCTTGGCTGACCTTAGCATCCTTTTCCATTTATCATACCATATTCATGTTTAGTGCCCTCCAGAAAGGATTAGCACATTGCTCTGGCCACCTCCAAATACGTACCAGTGAAAATTCTTTAGGATGCTTTAGCTTGAGAAAAGTTCCCATTGTGTGTTCCTAAAGATTGCTGTAAAACACAGAAAATTGTGTATTGATTCTGTTGTTCTTCCTCCCTACTCCTGCACTGCAGAAAACTTTGGATAGCCTGAACAAAACAAGTTAGATATATATACTGGGCTGCTACAAGGGAATGTAGCTCAGTTGAGAAGTTGGAAGGCAAAAACACAGCAAATGTTCCAAGAACATCTCAGAGTATCAAGAGCAAGTGCAAGGAGACAGGATATGGGGCTGAGCTACATAAACAATAATTCCAGATTTAGGGGTTAATCTTAAACATGTTCTCCATGAAGAACGTGGGGAAAAGAGCCCAGAGTTCACTCGAAGAGTGACTTGAACAACAGAACATTCATGTGACCCTATGTTCTGGTGGTTACATGCTGTGAAAGCATTACAAGTTGTCTGGACTAGATGAGCACTGGATTTTCCTCCCCACACATTATCATCTGATTCTTCACCACAGTAAAACAGAAACAATTAGACCAATAATGTGACAAGATAACTTCATCTGAGGAATATGATAAAGACAGTACGGAATACAAATAGCAGTTATACCTATACAATTCTTTTCCTAATGATTTAAGCGGGTTTCAAATCCCTGAAAGAACCAAGAGAAATTCCTGCAGCATTACCTTTTTAGACTGAGGTACCAGTGTTTGCAGTTGATTGCAGAGATGAAAAAAGCAACCAGCTGTATCCTTCTCATTAAACTGGTGAAAGAATCTATATAACAGAAACCCACTACAGAGTAGACACAGAGTAGGACAAACACATCCACTCCAACCCCAAGGTGGAAGCATGCATTTCACACTGCCAATACTGTACTTGCTAGGATAGATTATGCTGGGAACACATACAGTGCCGAGTGTACACCATTTTTCCAATGACCTCTGCAGTACTTCCCCATTTCAGTTGGGGCCTCACAATAGCTGAGTAGAGGGGGGACAATCACCTCCCTCTCCCTGCTGGCTACTCCTTTTTTAATGCAGCCCAGGATATAGTTGGCCTTCCAGTCTGTAAGCACCCAGAAAAAATAAATCCAATCTGTATTGGAAACCAACACCATTTGCAAAAGAAGTAAATTTTAAAATTTTAGGGACCACTTCAGGTTGCATTAAAAGAAAAAAATTTAACTATGCACTTCAGCATATTATAAAGAACATAAACTAGACAGCTTGACTAACCATCCATACAATTCACCTTGGTTTACATTTTTCAGTAGAGATAAATTGAATCAGAAGGTTTGTTATTGCCAACATCTGTGTTTAGGTTTCTTTCCCTTAATCTTTCTGAGTGTAGCACAGACATTTTAGAAGATAAAGGCGATTAAAATATGCTGCCTAGAGACTTCATGAGAAATGCAAGATAAATAGATTAGCTATTCCCTCTGGTGTACTACACACATTAGTTCAAAAAAGGCAGGAAGGAGAAGCTGAAAAATAAAAGTGATAAAGTCCAGCAGTAGGAAGAGAAAGAATGTAAAACTGGATTACTTAATAACCAGCTATTCCTAAATGCAATTTGACTGGCATCAGAAAAAAAAAAAAAAAAAAAACAACTGTATCAACTTATCACCAATAACCAAATCTCTATCTTTAGTCACGAAACAGCCTCCTATTTCAAGAGGTCTGGAAACTGTCACTTGGTCAGATGCTAATTACTCCCTGGGGATGACTATTTTCTCAGCCAAGAATCCAGCATTACTGCCCACCTATCGGGTAAGTAAAGGACTCCAATAGCACACCAAGCAGCTGTTCCTTGCAACTGCTCAGACTGCCTACAAGGCTCCAAGGATGCACATTTGGGAAGTTTTCCTGGTACCTGACCACCTTCATGTATTCTTCCACACATGTAGGTACCCTCCCCGCAACACCTGTAAAATAACAGGGTCTCAGAGCAGTGCTGGGAAGGTGCACACAATGAGCAGCAAATGAGCATTGGAACAGCAACTGGCCACTCTGCAAAGAAGTCTCATTCGACAGCTGCTTCACTTCGTAATATTAGAGTGTCTCTAATTTAATTTTAGCATATACATTCATAAAGTCCATGATGTTGACAAATTTCCTAACGTTTCTCTTGCTACATCCCATCCTTTTGGCATTCCTTCTCTAGAGAGGTCAAAAATAGCTCAAGGTTTTGTGTCAGAAACAGAGTTGCCAGCAGGAGCAAGGAAATGATCATCCCCCTGTACTCAGCTCTGACAAGGCCACACCCAGAGTACTGAGTTAAATTTGGGACCCCTCACCACAAGACATCGAGGCCCCGGAGCACGTCCAGAGAAGGCAACAAAGCTGGTGAAGGGTTTGGAACAGAAATTTTATGAGGAGCAGCTGAGAGAACTGGGATTGTTTAGTTTGGAGAAGACGAGGCTCAGGGGAGACCTTATTGCTCTCTACGACTACCTGAAAGGAGACTGTGGTGAGGTCAGGGTTGGCCTCTTCTGTAACAAGCAATAGGATGAGAGGTAATGGCTTCAAGTTGTGCCAGAGGAGGTCCAGGTTGGACAGTAGGAAAAATTTCTTCTCTGAAAGTATGGTCAAGCATTGGAAGAGGCTGCCTAGGGAAGTGGTTGAGGCACCATCCCTGAAGGTGTTCAAGAATTGTGTAAATGTGGCACATAGAGACAAGGCTTAGTGGGCATTGTGATGATGGGTTGATGACTGGACTTGATGATCTTAAGGTCTTTTCCAACCTTTATTTTTCCATGATCCTATAGTCTGGGGGTAAAACTTTACACAAGGTCATTTGCGAAATGGGAAATGAATTCTCCAGGTTTACTGATGTGGTACATGCCTCACATGCATTACCTCAGAAGGAAAAAAAAAACACAACAAAAAAAACATTGCAAAGAGGCATTCCACAAAAAGGAAAGCCAGAACTAAACACAAGTCTAAAATAAAAATGCTTTTACAGATCACCTTGTTGAATTCTACTGGAGTCAAAAGCAAAACACAGTTGTAAAATATTAACTCTTTTCTCCATTTAACTTACACCAAAGAAGGTTCGTACAGTAGAATAATTTATTGTTTTGATAATTGCAACACTATAGTGGGATGGAAAGTACCATGATAATAGCAGGAGGGAAAAGTCTTTCGCTACAGCAAATAAGAACAAGCCCAAAAACAGCAACCACAGACATGACAGAAAAGAGCTGCTTACCTTAGGAAGGCCTCAGGTTAGCAGGAATCTCCAGTAAGAGATACCCTTGTCTTCACTGCCAGCTCTTAAAGGAGGTCTGGGAGGGGGTGGAGCCTGGCTTCACCCCTTCTGGTTACTCAGCATGCACCTGAGCTTCCCTGTGTTGGTCCTGCCTTCCCACCAGGTGCTCAATCTCTGCTTCAGGCTGTGGCTTAGCATTTCTGCTACAATACTAAAGGAAGCTTTCCAGTAAAGCAGTAAATGATTCTTTGATTCTTTTTTGTTTAATAACAGTAAGTGGAGCATCACAGAAATGCATGTCCTCTGTGTGCCTATTGAAAGATAGACAAGCCCTGAGGTTGCTCATTATTATTCTCCGTGCTGCTTCTCATGAACAGATCTGTGCACTCACTTTCCATTGGCTTAATCAAGGATTCTCTATGATATGCAATTAATCTTTAATATGAAAGTAATTAGGGAGAAGACACAGAAAACACAGCTGATCATCCTGACCACTGAAAACCAGATTAAGGAATTACTCAAAGCCCTTCTTCATATTGAATTTTTATATTTGCAAATCCCATGATATATGAAAGCTCAATGAAACAAGTTTATTTTTACAATCCATGGAACAGATTGACAGCTTTCATTCAGATCTGTACGTTGGTAGTTCTTCAGCAGTGAATCCACACTGCAACCTTAACACTCTGGGGCAAAGCAGAAGAAAGCAAGGTATTACCATAACTTACAGAAAGGTATTGGGAAAACATACTGAAAGCATAATACTGGCAAACCACACACAAATTCTATCCTGGTCACAAACATATATAAACACTGATGTAAGTCTAGTTTACCCTGCCTTGCTACTCATTGCCTGGAAGGCAAGTCAGGAAGCTAAACTTTGAAACAAGGATGACAGTAGCTAGACAAGCTCCTCTTGTTTGGGACAGGAAATCAGCTGAAACTCTTCCGAAGCATGGATGGACTTCACCACCACTGAATATCTAATTCAAGTTTAAGAAACATTAATTGGATTTGGAAAGTCATAAGCACAGGAAGGAGGCTGAAAGCTGAGCAGGAATCAAACAAAGACAGGTTCTGCTGGTAAAGGGACCAAATTCCCTGCGATGTCTAGGCAGGATACAGTTATAACCATCAGCAAAGAGGACTAACAAAGAATGAATTTCCACATCAACTGAGTGCTTTGAGCTGGCACCTTAGCTACAGACAAGTTTCTGTGTTTGTACTGGTATTTAGTAGTTTATCACATCTGTTACTTCTTCTTAAGCAAAAAAAAAAAAAAAAAAGCAGCACAGCCTAGGCTGTTTATACAGTTAGCACTCCTATATGCAAGATGCATAATACAGTGTTTGCCTGCTCCTTTGTATCACCTGAAACTCCGAGGCACCTGATTTTCAGAATATGGAGGCCACTTAAGAATTAGCTTCTAAAAAGATTTTGGAAAAGCAAGTTCCTTAAAAAAAAAAAAAAAAAAAAGAAAGAAAGAAAGAAAAAAGGAAAGAAAAAGAAAACCCAAAGTTATCAAGTAAAATGCAAAAGCAGGTAATAAACTGCCTGCGTACACCTTTGACCATTTAATCTAATGGTTTAAACTGTTTCCAACAGATCACTTCCACTGGGATCACTTCCAAGAGCTAATTTCTCAGCAGTTTTGGACATTAAGAGAAAACAAAAATCTGCAAGACAATTCTTTTCCTCCTGCAGCTTAACATCCTCATGGGATCTGATGGGATGCATCCAAGAGTGCTGAAGAAATTAGGGGTGTTACAGCTGGATGCCTCTCAACAATTTATCAAAGGTTGTGGGAGTCTGTGAAGGTCCCTGCCTGATGAATGGAAGCTAGCCAACACTATACCGATCTACAAAAAGGACATGAAGAAAAGAGCTAGGAAACTACAGCCTGTTACTCTAACCTCAGTCCCTGAAAGAGTTATGGAGATTACTCTGCGGGATACTTAATGCCCCTTAAAGAACAAAACTGTTATCAGGCATAGTCAACACGAGCTCATGAAGGGAAAGTCCTGCTTTAGCAAACTGATCTCCTCTCTAAGGTCACCCACATGATGGATGAAGGGGAGGCAGTGGATATAATCTTCCCAGATTTTAATAAAGCCTTTAGTACCACCCCTCACAGCACCCTCCTGGAAAACTTGTCCAGCTGTGACATAAACAGGCTTATCTCTGCTGGGTGATAAACTGTCTTGACTGCAGAGTTCAAAAGGTTGTAGTGAATCAGGATACATCTGGCTGGCAACTGGTCACCAGTAGCTGGTCATCACCAGTGGTGTTCCCCAGGGCTCAATTCTAGAGCCAGCCTCATTCAATATTTTTATCCGGAAGCAGGAGCGGAATGCATCCTCAGCAAATTTGCTGACGACACTAAACTGGGAGGTAATGCTTACTCCCTGGAGGACCAAGAGGCATTGCAGAAGGATCTAGGTGCATTGGAGCATTTGGTGATCAGCAACGGCATGAAGTACAACAAAGGAAAATGCTAGGTCCTGCACCTGGAACAGAGCAATGCCAGAAACAGGCACGGATGGGAGATAAATGGCTGGAGAATGGCTCAGCAGAGAGGGACCTGGGGGTACTCATGACAGCAAGCTCAGCAGGAGCCAGCAGTGTGCCCCAACAGCCAAGGGACAAATGAAATAGGCAGCTAAGAGGTGATTTTCCCACTGTACCTAGTATTGGTGCAGTGTCACCTGAAACACTGTGTGCAGTTCTGGGCTAAGCAACGTAAAAAGGATGTTAATGTCCCTGAAAGCATCCAGAGGAGGCACCAAAGCTGGTAACAAATCTGGAAGGCCTGTCCTGTGAGGAGAGGCTGAGGACAGTTGGGAGGCTGAGAGGTAACCTCACTGCTTTCTGCAGCTCCCTAAGGAGGGGAAGCAGAGGGAATTGCCAGGCTCTGCTCCTCATCTATGGCAGGATGGGAATGGCAAAGAGCTGCACCAGGAGAAGATGAGACCAGGCAGTGAGAAACATTTATGTATGGTGAGTATGGTCAGACACTGGAACAAGCTTCCTACAGAGGTGGCTGAAGCCTGTGCCTGTCAGTGTTTGAGAGGCATGGTCTGCTGGGTGTAATTCCTCTCTGAGCGCTAAGGTACTAAGAGACCCAGCCCTCCACAGTCCACTAGAGCTGGATCCCATTACCTGAGAAGGGCAACACCTCAAGCTGTGGCTCCAGAACCTACATCTGCATTCAATCAGCCTGAAGTTGCCTTCTATTTGCCACACCAGTACCTACAGGAATACTAGCCTGGCTTAACTGTATTTCTTTTAATCAACAGTTTGCCTCCTGCTTTTAGCCATGTACAGTCACCTCTATAATGTACTCTAATAAAATACTTTTAAATAAAAAATAAAACTAGAAAATAAAAAAACTCCCATCTTCACATAAATTTTGCATGAAATACAGCATAATACAAAATTGGAGGGGAATCACTTTGAAATCATAAGAACAATGTGGTGGCCTTGCATTTCTAAACTAGGGTCAACACGAATACTTAAGTGACTTCTGAATTCTTTCTAATCATTTTAATCTAATCCCCAATGTAGCTGAAAAGCACTCAATCAAAAGAAAAGTACCTTTCCAATGACATAAATGCAATCATGCAATCTTCTCCATGCACGTGGAGGTGCGCATCTTTCAGAGTGCAGATGTTCTCAGCCCAAATAACAGCACACACCACTGAATACACTGATTTATGCTTGACCACACTCCCATCCCGTTACAAGTCCTCTGTGCTACCGACTCCACCTTGTAATCTCACATTAGGTCACCAGTGGTAGCCAGACAAATATATAGGACAAGAAAAGCTGCCTTCTAGCTTCCTGACTAGACAACGCACAAACTAAGGAGTAAATTATTCTGCTTGTTGCCTGTAATCCCTGCACTGTAAAAACCTACTTTATGGATTATATTCAGTCTCTAAGAGAAAGTCCCACCAGGGATTGTAGCCCTTACTCATATTTTCCCATGTGCCTTCCCAGTGCCGTTATCTTGAAAGATAAGTAATTAATTAATTGTTTTTCCAATTATCAGCTGTTTCAGGAAGCATCTCCGGATGAAAACAAATACATGTGCTTAAACATTTTCCTGAATTCAGACCATTACCAAAGGAAACAAGCTTTATTTTACACATGTAGTTTAGATGCCTTAATTAACCAACTCTACATGGCCGCAGCCTCCTTCCAGGAACTGAACAGAGACAGAACCCCACTTTCTCACAACACCTAGAGGAATTTAATTACCTCCTCAACTTTGGCCCTTTTGACCCCTGTCAATTCCAATGATCTGATCAATGGGGTCAAAAGCTACAGGGGAGGCATGATAGGAGAGAGACAAAGAGAAACCAGAACAGAAGAAAGTTATTCTGTAAGCCTCATTTCATTAGAAAATCAGGCTAAAGAAGTATCGTTGGACAAAAGACTTGTGACAGCAAATCATTTCCCTACTCATGTGCAGCTGGGTAGCACAGTAATTGCGGACAAATTTAGATTTTGAAATGGTGTGCCTACTCTGTAGCAAAAAGAAGAGCAACTCGCAAGAAGCCATTATATTGCCCAACCTCTTTCCATGCTCCTCCCCCTGCCCTTTTTAATTTTAACCATGGTGAAGGCTTGCTCCAACAGTGGGTTTCTCCTTTTGTTTGACACTATCGTAAAGTTGTAGGTCTGTTTGTGAAATATGTTGCCATGGGAACTAATGTGTGCTGCCATGGAGATCATGTCAAACCCAGCCTTACATCTTCTCTGCAGACTAAAGAAAGCAAGAAGACAAACTGGGAAGGAGAAAATCTTCCTTGAAAACTGAATGTTTTGAAATACTAGCAAATGTAACAAAAGAAGTGACAAAAATCGAGGCCACTACTAAGCTATCAAAATTTACTAATAATTCACACAGTGCTCTCTGAGATGTCACTTTGTTTTTAATGATATTCTTGGAAGGAAGGTAGCAAAATTTTTCAATGCGATGAACAACATATGTGAAAATCTAATAAATTCATTCTTAGACTATCTAGGTAACAAAATACTCCAGCCCAGCTATTTTTCCAAACCAAATAATTTTAAAAAGCATGGGAGAGGGAAAAAAGACTATTAACTGCAATTACTTGCAAAAACTGCATAAAATGCATATGTTTAATAAGATGACTGAATTAAAAATGATCCGTAACATACATATGTAGTCAGATTAGGGCCTCGACTAAGGAGACAACTAAGAAACCAAAGATCAGTTCAAAATAAAGTAAATGAAAAATCATCTTGGTCTCTTTTTAAAGTAAATGGTGGATACAGAAAATCTTGTATTAGTTTTCTGCACTTTAAAACCCTCCTATTTATTTCTCCTGCATTCTTTAAATGAAAAGAAGCAGCCATAACTAAAAGCCACCACTAAATTACTTTAAGGACTTATGAAGTATCCTAAATCCTCCCAGTAGCTAAATCCTAAGCATTTAGGCTCCCTGAACAAAATCTGATAGACAAACTGTCCTTAAATCTACTCAAATTAATTTTAAGCAGTGTCTCTCTGATCATTTTGCAGAGTTTTTTTGCTTCAATATATCTAAATCTTTGCCGGGTTATGAACAAAATAAGTTTGTTGGTTCATGGAACAACTTGAATCACTGAGAAAACACAAATGAATGCTTAAAGATCCATCCTGAATAGCAGTCCCTTCCTGAGTTAATGTTAAATCTTGTCTAATGAAATATCTATCATGTTTTATGCAAGATACTGCACATCTCCTTCTGTTTATTTCAGTTCTCCACATTTGTTGCTTTGCACTCAGCACTGCCAACCTGCAGCCTTTATAGCTCACATGCACAGATATTTTTGTATTTTATAAATGTATTTTTAAGAAGACTATGACAAGTGTTTTAAAATTCAACCAGTTAACTTTCTGTGAAGGAAGTGGAAATAAATACTGAAAATATGAAGAAGCATGTTTGCTTGCTCATGCTTATAGACTTCAGAAAACAATTACAGCAGTGAAAACTTTGCAGATCCATCAGTCCAAAGTTACTGTCAAAGAAAACACAGATTCAGCAAGACAAATTTCAGACAGTTGGATAGCTCCACAGAGGTTGCTGAAACCTGAAATGCTATGAGAGCTATATTTTCTCAGATACAGAAGGTGTTCCAAATGTGTTTTCCACAAACCTATACATATGATCAACACTTCTAACACACAGGCAGAAAAGCCTTTCTACTATCTGATAAATCAAGCTGCAAAGCACATAACATTGTTTTCAAAGTTTGAAGAACAAGTAAACTGGAAAAAGCCACTAAACAAAATAAAAAGGAAAAAAGTATTTTTTGTAATCATACAGTAATAAAATAACTTTTAGCAACTAAATTCAATTTTGGCGAGAAATAACTTTCTGTAAATAACGTATATTTTAGACAACATTAAATTATAGGATTCGTAGATATAGCTCACAAATAAACTTTTTTTTCCCTTTTCTTTCAAAGAAAAACAACACAAAACCATTTAAAAATGGATTACTATCCTTCAGCACCCCTCTCCAAAACCAGCCAGGATCTAACACTCGCTGTCATGGGGAACAGGGTAAATCTTGCAATACACCTGTACTAAGATGCACTGATTTGCTGAGTTGCTCCCCTTCTGATCGTTTCATTTCACACATCTACATTATATTGATAAACAGGAATCTAGAAAACAGTCTCTGAGGCTTCTCATCTAAAAAGATCTTACTTTTCACACAGACTGGCAAAGGCAGATTATAAAACTACAGGAAATTCATTTTAACCATATCATGAATAGCATTAAGTTTATGCTATATATTCCACTTTCTTCTCAGTCTCATTGGTTTGGCTACAAAAGCATGAGTTTATGGGGCAAGAGCTCATCTGTAGTAACAGTATTTCTTCTCCTTAGGTACAATGTAAATAACATGGAAAAACACTTCATGCTCTTTAATCAGCTAGTGCTGCTGCACCTCTCATAGGACTGGCTGGTACACAGTGTACCTGACCAGCTCATTAATTTTACATACCATGTGGTAGAACCCAGGGAACAACAACAACAACAACATCAAAAAAAAAAAAAAAAAAAAAAAAAAAAACCCACAAAACAAAACCATGGCTTTTTAGCTGTTGCTTTTTTCTTCTTACCAGACTCTGAATTTGTACAATCTTGTTGCTTAGAGTTCAAATATACCAGACACTTCTCCAGGACACAAAAGCAAACTCTGAGCCAACCCAGAGACTGCAAAGTCTAGACAAAAGAATAAGCACGGCCTGGACTATAACACCTCTGGCAGGCATTTACTTTGATGAGAGATCCCAGGAGCTCTTACGGCGGGCCAAACTCAAAAAGAACATCAAGAGATTGGGGACAGGATGTAACAAGAAATAGATTCATCAAGAAAAAATCACCCCAAACCAATTTAATTTCCTCCTGCAGCAAAGTAATAGTTTCTGTGGCTACCGAAAAAAAAAAAAAAGCACAAATACATAATATCGTGACTTCAAATAAGGTTTTTGATATAATCGCACACAATAATCCTACAAGAAAGTTTTGAAAATATTTTCTAGCTGAAAATAACTCAGGCTAGATGGAAAACACAGTGAGCAATACCCAGACAGCAGCTATCACTGGCTCTACAAGAGCCTGTAGCACATGCTCAGTAGATCCTGCAGGCTGTCCCTGCTCAGTGGTTTCTTTACCTGGATGATAAAGTAAGAGTAGGCTTTAACTGAAGTAGGCTTGAATTCTGCAGACAAAACTAAACAACAAACACTGCAAATATGCTGGAGGACAGAATCCAATATGATCTTGACAAACTGGAGAAATTGGAAAAAAACAAAACAACAGAAGTGCAAAGCTGTACACACAAAGCAGAAGCAATTGCATAAATACAACTAAGAATACCCCTAGCAAGGTAGGAGTCTTATGGGAGAGGAATCATTGGTAAGAGTGGATGACAAACTGAACTCAAGTCACAGTCAAGCTATTGAGCAAGAGACAAAAGAGGAAGTTGGAACAAAGAGGGCTGTGGCCTGCATAACACTTGAAGTCATCCTCCCACTCTAATGAGCATTAGGAAAGCTTGAGCTGCAGTACTACATCTGCTCCCAGACACTGAGTTCAAAGAAACTGGCACTGGTTAGCAAAAAAAGAAGTTAGACTGAAGGTGAAGTGAGACAAATGGTGTAAGTAGCATGGTTTAGTGTTCACAATGCTACTGCAAAGAAGAAAATATTCTCTTTATGCCCACAGTAGACAGAATGAGAAGCAATGGGATTGATTATACAGCAAGAATCAATGTTAGACATTATGAAAAACTTCCTAATGATATCAGAGAAGCTCAGGTATATGTTTTGACAAGAGTCTGTGGAATCCTCATCCTGAGAAGCATTTGAGAGCAGCTATATTGAGCTCCCAGGGAGCACTGCAGCTATGACCACTCCTGCCTCTACAGATCATGTCCAGCTCTATTTCTATGCTCTCCCACAACAGACACATCAAGCAGTCATTTGTGCTCTATAAAACCCTCAGTGTATCACCAGCAAGGACTCATCTATGGGTACCACATTTCAAATAAATAAATAAATAAATAAATAAATAAAATAAAAAAAGTCAACAGAAAGCACAATAGCATTTACCATAGGAAGAAAAAGAAAAAATAAAGATGCTTATTTTGCTTATTTCTTGGAATGATCTTTTAAATCCAGAGAAGATGAAGTAGGGCTGTAAAATCATAGCTACTTTGCAATAAAAGACAGTGGAAGAGGTACTGTAACCATGAGCAAGATATCCCTTCCTCTTTCCTAAGGGAGGGCTTGGAAATTATCACAACTCCATTTTATCAAGTAGCCACTTTAAATATGACTTTTAACCAAAAGATAAGTAAACAAAAGCCAAGCAAAATAACTACTAGTGGTCAGAATTTGATTTCTTGCAACTGCAGAATTACACATGGCAACAAAGATTTGAACATGGGGGTGTTTTTCCAACTGGCATTTTCTATCATTTGCATACCTCTTAATAAGATTTGCAGAAGACAGTGGGACACAACAAGATATGACAGTTGCTTTAATTTCTTGTCAAATTCTCCCTCTATTTTCATCTTCAGTGAAAGATAAATGGGACAAAAGCAATGACAGGTACCCTCTTTATCATGTGAGAAGGGAGAAAAAAATCACTTACACGAGTCAGCCTTTAGTTTAATGCAAAACAGATTAGGGAAGCAGTAGTCACTCAGAGCAAAGGGATAAAAAATGCTTTTGCTAGCCACTACACTAATGGTGAGATTGAGTGAATGCCTTATAATTGCTGAGACAGATCCAGGCAGTATGCCGGGCACAAGAGCAACTGCCCAGCCCTCACAGCAGTGACTGCCAACTCATGAAATCACATGTTATTACAGAAACCATGCCAAACCTTTCAGCCTTTATCTCTGAACATCATTCTCCTGGTTTGCTAAAGACCTCCGTGAGTCAAATGAATTTCAAAAGCATTGCCTAGGTGAGTAAAGGGTCAAAGGTTAAGTACCGTACATTCCTTCTTCCTCCATTCATATACTTTTTCCGCAGTTTCCCCATTTGGTCCTCAGCAGTGAATGACGAAACTCTCCTCCCCTCTATAGCCGAGAGTGAATCTGGATCCACTGCCCCAACGCCCAGCTCTGCACTCTACACCTTGGAGAGGACAGGTGGGCAGCTCCCTATCATGCCTCTACTAGGCCTTGGGCAGCAGGAACGCCTACTAGGCCTCGGGCAGCAGGAACCCACGTAAGTAACAGCTTTTGCTGCATCCTCAGTGTCTGCCATCATACAGAGCTATTCACATCTTGGCTGGACTTCTGAACACTGATAGCTGCCCTCTCACCTCCTGACATGAGCAGGCTACATTCAGTGGGTTCACTGGCGACCACACGTGGAGAAATAATCTCAACAATTCAATGCAACATAAACCTACCGAAGCACTGGTGAACTTGCCCACTCTGCTCAAGATGCAGGCTTACATACAGATAGAGTGGCTGTTGAACAGTTCTTCAACAAATGCCATGCACTGGACTGCAAATCCCTTCTACCCACTAGAAGCAGCCATTGCCTCTGAATTGCAGCTGAGGAGAGGCATGAGCAGGGGCTGGTGCGTGGCCACAGGCTCCCACCAGCCCACTCCAAGGAACTTGTATGCCATCCCATAGGCCAAACATGCTCCCTGCAGTACTGACAGGAACCTTCAGCAGCAGGGTAAACATGGCTTCAAGCCACTCTGTGGAGCATCCTACCTTCCAGGCTGAGTATGCTGTGCAACCTCTTACTGATGGGCAGACACTGCTAACAAATTTCTCCCTCATCTACTGGCTTTTTGGCAATCCACAATAGGTCACTCTTAATGCAATTTCATTTTCTTAATTAAATTTTCTCTTAGGTATCATCATGGGGGATTATTTCCCTTTGCTTCCACTATTTAATATTTCAGAGTAAAGAAAGTTTTATCCTGCTTTCAAAGCTCAGAAAGTTTCTCTCTTGATTAACCCTAAGACAAGATTACAGGATTTTTCTTTTGAATCGTGTTTGTAAAACAAACAACATATAAAAAGGCTATATAGCAAGGTGTGGGAAACTAAGGGAAAAGGTGAAACATAGTCAACAAATGAAAAGAAAAAGCTGTTCCTCACTATCTCAAACTATACAGAGTAGAATTTATTTGTAAAAACAAAGAGAGAAAGACCCCCAAATCTTGCCTTCCAGTGGCAAGATCCACTTTAGCGAGTTTAATAAAAATCAATGCTTTTCCTAGCGCTGAGGTACCTGTTGTCACAGTCAAAGAAAAATCTAAGCTTTCCTGTTCAGAACTAAATTACCAACTAGCATGTACTGAAAATCTTCAAACTATGAACCGTGCTAGTACACTGATTTCATAAGAGAAAGACTCTAAACCACAAGTCCTGAAAATTCCTATATTGTGAGGAGTCCAACTTCTGTTTTTTCAGTGCTTATGTACAGAAATACTGGCTAAATATGCACTTTTTCTTTATACTCTCCAAAAATGTTGCCCTACATAGTTACACACTGGTGATTATGAATCAACCACTATTGCTCATGACATTCTCCACTGACTGCAATATTATAAAAGCCCCTCTGCTAAAGCAAAACTAAACTGCCCAGGAAGACAGATGTGAATGATGTACCCCAAATACAAAACACTAGTACGAACTGACAGAAATACTAACCAGCACTCCCAGTCCTCTGCTGTCACAGATAACCCTGTAGTAGATATAAGGTGAGATCTACATTACCTGTTTTTCATTTTTTTAGCTGTTTTGCTTAAGTTTTACATACAGGTTCTCTCTTGACAGAGGAGTATTCCCACAGGAAAACCCAACTTATCTTAAAATAGAGTGGTCCATTCCAAACCTCTCTCTCCACTACAAAGTCTAGATATTTCACAGATATAAAAGATGGCTCAATTCTAGACAACTACGGTGATGTGAGATGCATGTAATCCAATGGAGAGAGAAGGATCTTCAGAACCACTATAAAGGACAGGACACCTTAGCAGCCTTTAACAGCTACAACAGCCTGAACAAACAATTTGCCCCACATGAGAATCTCAAGCTGGAAACTTCACTGACATTTTCTGCATTGTGAAAGATTTAAAAATCATATCACCTACTAATAAGGCAAAGTAAAAAACATCATAAACATCAGAAATGGTTGTCTACCAAATGTCTAACATTAGAGACAATTTTGTGAAATGCAAGGTATGATAGCACTGAGTACAAAATCATCCAGTCATTGTCTGTACACTAAAGAACTTATAATCTTATATAGACAAGATAAATACAGAAACAACAGTTCATAGACATAATCGTACAGTCATTTTGAAGTAGTAAACATTTGGGAAGGATCTGAAGGAAGAAAGTAATAAGCCGTTCAGTCTTTTACCATTGAGCTAAATTAGATGAGAAAGTAGCATGAAAAGAGTTGCCATACTAATGTTAGAAACAGAGTGCCCCAGTCATGTAAATCACCAAGCAAAAGAAGGGACAAAAGGGATGAGAACATGCACCTAAGAATCTGCAGAATTTAGTAGATCCATGAAGATAAAAACAGGATAAGTAGATTAAAAAAAATACCTAGGATAAAATAGAACAGAAGACATGAAAGCACTGATAGTAGAAAAAGATGGAAATAACCAAGGTACAGGAAAACATTTTGCAATAAAGATAATCATAAAGTTACTTTATCAACGATAATATGATAAAAGAGATGAACGGTCTGATAAAGTCAAAGACACATACCAAGACTTTAAGTCCAAAGTTTAAATATGGTGGGCTAGAGGAAAAAGAAAGGAGGAAGAAGAAAAAGGGTTCTCATAAGCAAAGCTGGATCCAGATGACATAGCATTGAGATACGACTAACTGGGAGGCACAGAGCTAGAAGAAAATTGCACCTCGGGGATTGGAATTAGAAGTAGGAGAATGAATTTAGAAACTTAATGCAAAAGGAGTACCTGAAAAACAAGAGCATACAGTTTAAAAGTAACAAATCAGAAGAGGAAGAGTATGCAGGTACCAAAGATGAAGGCCAACCAGAAGACTAAGAGAAGATTTAGAGAAGGATATAAGAACAAAGATACGGGACAGCTCGTACACAGAAGACAACCATAGTGCAAGGACATGACAGCGGTTTACAAAATCACAAGTGGAAAAGAGAATGGAGGCAAAGTGATTGTTCACCTCCTCTTTCAGTACAAGAAGGAGGGGGCATCAAGGGAAGGCAGTAGAATTCAGGCTCACAACAGACTAAAGGAGGTGGTTCTTCATGTGATGGATGGGTAGTTGAGCTGTGAGAGTCATTTTAACTTTATTATATAAGTAGGAGGTAATTCTTGGTGCAGGTCTTTACTAAACGGTACTAAAAACAGAAACACCCAGTTCTGCGCATGAGTAGAAAATGGTTAGGATTGAGGGCAAGGAAATAATATAGAGAAGTTATTTTCTCATGGCAGACAAAAATGCATGCTATGTTCTCTAAATGTTCTCCTTTAGTCACAATGGAGATAATTCTATACCGACCTTTTGTTTGACCCACTGCAGTCATTCATACACTGGGTTACACCAATTTCTCAGTGACGTCTTCATTTTAGTGTAATCCCTGCCAAAATGCCATCTCAGTTGCTATAGTTTCTTGGCAAGTCTTTACTCTTAGGTCTCCAGATCTTTTCACAGGTGACTACTGTCACAGTCACAAACACTTTAAGCCAGCATACAATGACAAGAAGAAATACCATGCCTCCTTCCACCCTTTTTCTGTCTGCTTGCACTGACATAACTATTCTTCAAACAGCCAAATAAATCTCATCTGCGTTCTAATCACGACATAGAATAACAGATTACTTCTAGCCCGGGTCAGTTCCCTGATGCAGTTCTTCACATGGCCACACAAATGCATATGCCCTGTCACAATGAAATGAGTCATGTCCCAGAAAGAGTGGCTGGAAAAGCAGCAGGATGCACTGGGATTATTTAGCCTGGAGATGAGAAGGCTCAGGGGGAACCTTATCAATGTAGATAGCACATTAGAGGGAGTGAAGAAGACAGAGCCAGGCTCTTCTCAGTTGTGCCCAGTGACAAAACAAGAGGCAATGAGCACAAACTGAAATAGAGAAAATTCCATTTAAACATAAGAAAGAACTTCAGGCCCACAAGAACGCAGGTCACAGAAGCATCATGTTGTATCTGTTATTCAGCTATCCAGGAGGAGGTCCAAGGGGTCAACACCCAGCCAAAAAACCATTTAAGTTCTTAAGATTCAGTCTACAAACTGAAAATGGCTAAGAAAAGCATAGCACAGCATAGTTACGATCTCAGAAAGATTCCTGTTTTCAACCATGGAGTGCAAGACACTTTAAAGGAAAACAGAAAGAATTTGTCACAATTCTATTATTCTTCTTATATAATAATCAGCAATCAACTCTCAGCCTCTAAGAGGCATTAAGCACAGCGACAAGTCTTCCACTATTCCTCTTTTGTTTTGTCCACTGGCAGATAAAAAGTTTAACACCTCCAAGTTTTGCCCAGATGATGTGGCTACCTGGAGCTGGGGAGCCAGCCCCATAGCAGGGAACCCCACCCATCATCCAACAGAAGTGGCACAGGGGAAGATTGAAGGAAGACTGAAGGGTATCTGTATATGCATGATACAAGGCAAATGTTAGTAAAGATGCACAAGAAATAGGTGATCAAAACAGAGTGCGAAATATTATCAGGGTAACAAAAAAAAAAAACAACAACAAAAACACAACAAAACATTAACCTTCTATTTCTTCGTTTTATTTAGAAGATAATACAGCTACTATGTTATTGCTGCACAGTGTGGTCTGAATAAGGAGCCACTCAGTTGTTGAACAAATGCACTGTTGAGTGTTCACACTAAGAAAAACGCATTTTCCACCTTCATGTTTCAGCAGACTAAGCAGCCAGAGGATGGGCTTCCAACTCACCTGAGCAACCCACAGAGCATGGCATTAAAAAGGTCTTTGCAGGAAGAAGACAAATCGTCACAAAAGGAGAGAAAGGAAAAGCTCCCAAAACAGTAAGACTTTAATTGAAGCCACCATTTTTCTATTCATTGCACTAATGCTTGATTTCACTGCCATAGGAGAAGGAAAGCCAAAATAGGACATATCTTTCTCTCATTACTATCACTTTTGAATGACCTGCTGCAAAGAGTTTGCCTTTGCTGTACCTCAGCAAAAATGAGGTCAGCAGTGTTGAAGTACAGGCCTTTTTGCAACTAAAAATAAGGTCATCTCACAAATGAAAACAGACAGACCTAAACAGCAGAAGTGTGCTTAACTTGCACCAGCTTAAGTTTGAAGTTCAAACATTTTATAGGCTTGCTACACAGAGAATAGACATATAAGTTCCAATAGCTATAGAAAAGGTGTTTGTGATGTGGAAGGAAGTAGAGATAATGACAAGAGGAAAAAAATTGCTCCTAGCACTGTCAAGAAGAAGAAAAGCTAATGTGTGTCTCTGTCCCACATAAAGGTGCAGCTAATTTTTTCACAGTTATTTTAAGGACTCACGGGCCAAATGTATCCTTACTGCAAGATCAGTGGTTTAAATGGATCCATCGTAGCCATGAGACTGGCCCCAGGCTTCCCCAAAGTAAATACAATAGGATGACAACTATGACGTGCTAGAGACAGGAGATAGCTTTTAAGAAGAGGCTCTATGAAGCAGAGTAGGTCAAGCCTCCTTTTCTGCACTGTAGGAAATAAAAACATCTTGAAGTTTTCCTGAAAGCTGAAGCATAACAACAACAACCTTGTCACACCTCCATCTCTGATCTCCCCCCAACTGGATCTGATCATTAAACAAGGTTGCAGGGCTCCAGTTCCTCTGAATAGCTGCCAGCCGCAGCACAAACACATTCTCACGAGGCATATTTTGATTCTGTTTGAAACAGCATTTTTTGACAGAAAACCATTCCACTGGCAAATTTTCATGCAGAAATACTTAATACACCACCCCTTCTCCCAAGTGTGCAAGCAACAGAACTATCTGAAGAAGGTGAGTAACACTGCTTGTTCACACTTCATTGGATTGCTCCTACCAGGTTTCCAGTCTTTTCTTCGCTGGGAGAGGGAGAAACTAACAAAAGGGTCATCAAAACTAGGGTGATCCAACATGAGTAGATGTAAGGAAAAAGAATATTTTTTAAAGGAGGCTTGATAGCCTCAAGGTGGCTTGCATGGAGATGAAATCAGCTCTATACTGGAGCAGTCAGCCTTTGAAAATCCACATAATTACACCGTGTTTCTAACTGCTACATGACATGAGTTCAATGTACAACTGAAAAAGTACGTGCAATGGGGGGCTGGGGAGTGGTCTCTTGTTTCCAGCAAACAACACTCTGGTGCGGCGCCAACCCAAGCAGCTTGTGTGTGCTAAGCTCAGCTGCCAAGGCTGGCTGGAGGCCCTGAATCAGCTCAAACTGAGAAGATGAGCCAGGACACCACTGCAGGAACACAAAGTGTGTGTGGCAAGAGCACTGTGCTTGGTTAGGGGTCTTTGAGAAAGCCTACTCCACGCCAGGCCCCTGTGGCCTAAAATATGATATTTCTCCTCCAAGGTAATTACATAAGAATTATTCCTCATACCTCAAGTGGATCCAGAACTTGCCTGCTAACTTGAGCACACACACAAAAAAAAGTTTATTAATCCTTGCTTCAAGAAAATTCCAATCAAAACTAAAAGCTCTGAGAGAAAGCTAACTGACTTTTGAATCATTTATCATTGTCATCAACAACTGCAGTTTTACCTATGTTTCTCTGAGAAATTCTTGATTTGCATTAAGCCTGGCTGAGACTTCTTCAGCTACAAAGTCTCCCTCCTACATCATCCCCTACCAGAGACTGGGGACAAAGGATCAGGGGAAGAAGTTATGAAAAGTCAATGGCTGGGGCGGAGAGGTGCAGCTGGAAAGCATCTTCTCACTGACATTTTACCTTACTCTTAAACAGGAGTGAGGCCAACCACTTTCTAAGCTCTGATCCTAGGTTCTCCTAGGCTTGAAGCCCTTGTTACCATGTGTATTTAGAGCTCTGATACACAACAGATTGAACTACGTTGGTATCCTATTACACAGGTAGTAGTATCTGAGATTTCATACTCGCCATTAGCTACCAGGATCCATCTCAGAAAACTTCTGCATGAAGTACATCAGATGAGCACGCAGATTACCGTTAGACACAACACTGAAGTATGGAGAAAGACAAAGGTCAGAAGACTAATATCAATGACAGATATTTGAATCCAAGATCAAATGAATGGGGCTTGCACAGAACTTAGGCATTAATGCTGAAAATTGTAACCCTCAAACCGACACTCATTGCTACTGGCCCCTGCTTCACACATTAACTGCATTTAGAGACCTATGGTTCTGCTTCCAGGCATCCTAAAAACACCTCAATCTTAATATCCCACATGCTATTCAGCACATAAAATACATGAACAAGCCCTTGGAAAAAGCACTGGCACTAGAAATCCCCCCCTCCACCCTCTAAGTCAGACTTATGCTTTCTCTTGCTCTCCGGCTGAATGAATTTTTTAATCCTGTATGCAGATGACAGCGACTGACCAGATGGGCATAAATTCTGCCCCACACTCATACACACTTGGAAAAGCCTCCTGCCTATTAGGACACATTCCTGGAAAGTCACAGATCTGCATTTGATCTTAAGGTGCATTACAGAAATGGCAGAGATGCAGCAGCGCGCTGGTTTTGCCTGCATTATGCTAGAACTAAAAGCCTTGGGGAACACAGAGCAGGAGCCCCGCTGCTGTCTGCAAGTAAGCCAGTAGCATGCAGTCAATACAAGCTAATGTAGTATGCCTCCTTTTAGGGCAGCACTGCTTAAAACATGGCTGTAGTACCCCTGGACATAAGCTGGTAAGCTCACTACATCATGTCATGCAGACACAGTAACTTAGATCTTCATTTGTTTACAGCCATCATTCTACTTTTGTTTCAGGGTGTGTCTGTCCCTCTCAGGGTCACGCAGGAATGAGCTATTATCCAGATCATCAATATTGTATTATATCCCTTTTGGTCCAGGTAGTTAAAGGAGATGAACTTAGTTTCCCAGTGAGTTATTGGAAGGCCATCACACAGATTGATCTCCTGTCCATCTCTCAGAGCTATTACAAGGGGGTCACAAGTCAGCCAAACACATTATTCACCATGGATCTCTGTGAGCTGCTAGCAGATCCAGTGCAAATCAGCAGGCTCCTGCTTACACATCCAGCTCTGTGCTCTTCCCTTGCTGAGCCTAAATGCTGCATGCACACAAGTCCTGAGCCTGCTGCTACCACCATCCCAAGGTGAGCTAGGTGAGCTGTCTTTCTGGTGTCCCAGGGATTCCCTAGGCAGGTAACACCACGCACAAACACACAAGGAGATGCAAGAATTAGGTTAGGAAAAATAGATCAAAGCAGGCATATATTTAACTTGAGAGCCCAAACCACAACTGTACTATACTGATAAATCATTATACACATAAATTCCACATTTTATAATCACTAGGATGACACTTTTACGTGAATAATCTGATGTGATCAAATTATTTTAAGTGAGCTGAGACTGCTGAAAACATTTATATACCCATTTCCAAATGTGGGCTTAGACATACCAACTCTGACTCACAGTATCACATCCATCCTTTCTTTCTGAAGAAGGAACTTCTTTCTGCCACCTCTTTCGGGAAATCACTTCTTAACCATTTCCAACAACAACTTTAGACATCTTTTGTTTCATTTTTCAGCATGGTGATGGGGGAAAGTGGAGGTCCTGCAGGGAGCCTGGCATGGGCTGCTGCCCCTGTCCTAGGCTTCAAAAAGCCACTTTTACAGGCAGCATACGAGTCACAGTGTCCAATATGGGTAGAAATGCAAGGAAAGGAGAAAGGGCACAAGGGCAGTCTAGCCCTTTCTGGAACTTCTGCAATGACCACCTTGGGTTTGTGCAGATCTTCCAAGCTGGACAAGATGCTATAGCTGATGCCAAGAGGAAGTCACCATGCATCTCTGACAAGCAAATCTAGCAGCTGATCCTGAAGTGGGATTCCTAAAAGGCACTGGCTGCTTCCATCCATCTCCAAAATCGATCTCCAGCCAAACCTTAGCAGCACAAAGAGCAAGATGAATCCACAGAAGCATCCAAAACATTTCACCACACCTTTGATACAGTTTTCCTGTATTTTTTTGGCAGCACAATTGCTTGTTGATTTTGTTCACATATCTCAACCTTTACGATTCCCTCTTCATCAATAAATTCTTTTTAACACTAGTTATAGGGTGTCCTAAGCAAGCACTGTCTCGGCATTTGTTCCTAATTTATACACAGTTGAGCACAGAAAGATACAAAAGCATTTTAGCATTCGTGTACTTCTGCTTAGGGGATATATTTTTAATTTGGAATATCCCAATATAATTGTTCAATACAGACACTAAGTTTTTTTTACTACACCTCTCTATTAGGCAGAGAGTATTAGCATGAGCTACAAACACATGCTCTCATTGTCCGAGCTGAACGTTGGCTCAGGAACCACTGTGTGTGTAGCGAGGCATGCTGGACAGAATAACAGTGCTTTGCAATTACCAGGTCTTGCAGAGTAGAAAGGGGAGAAGGAAGTGGGAAGGCAAAGAAGGAGAGAGAAGGTGCAAAGGAAGCTGTTAAAGAGAATGGAAATCGATGGGCAGAGAGCGAGTATGAAAAATCATCTAAGAGGTGTGCGTTGAGAATGACACCGTTCTGAGGAGCATGAAGGAACACAAAGTAAAATTTCAGGAGCTGATGATGGTTCTAAATCAACATGTTGTCCCTTGGACCTACAGAAGAAATTCTGCCTTCAGTCATGCGTGAAATATTGTTCTTCAGTGGGAGCTTTGCTCATATAAGAATAAATGAATGTATCCTTTCCAGGCATAAAACAAAATCCATAAGCAATGTTAAGAACTGGAAACCAAAAATGAGTAAATCAGCCTAACTCTTATAAGCCACCATAGTGATAGGTCTTGGAAAAGGAGTTCTGCCACAGGGCCCAGTGCTAATATGCTGGAATTCTTTTCTAGCCTAACAAGAACAGAAGGAGAAGGAAAACCAGTTCAGTTCATTATCCCCTAATAGCAGTCTGGATACTAACTCCTGTAGTTGTCTCTACTTTAGCCTGGTGCTAGAACGACAAGAATGAAATGTCAGTGCAAATATGCAGCTTCCCTATAATACTCAGCTTTGTTAAAAAAAAAAATAAATAAATACAAAAAAAGCCTCAACACCCCCACAAAAACAACAACCAACCACCACCACCACCAAAAACAAACACATAAACACATGTACCACAAAAGGCCAGATGGTAGTACTCTTCATCACGCAGAGCTTCCAATAACTTTAGTAGGAGCTTTGTTCACTTTTAGACCAAAGAATGTGCCTCAACAATTCTTTTATTTGTCTCAGTCTTAGGTCTCTACTGTGACTCAGGGTATACACACAGTGTTTCTGAATCATGGTATCAACCTCAGGTTGATGACCCTTTACCGGAGCACAGTGAAGTCAAATGAAGTAACTCAAGTTCATGAAAAGATCCCACTCCTCATTCTTACATGGCTTCCACAGGCCTATAAACAAGGCAGCAGATTTAATGGCTAAAGGGCCGTTCACCAATCTGGAACAGCACAATCTTGGAAACGGATGTTCTGACTCCAGGATGAAATACTTCATCCACATCCCCCTCCCCTCTTTCCACCTTAAGCACAACTAAACCTCACTATTAAAAACAAGATGCTGCTTCAGAGAGTAAATCTGTTGTCTTCTTCAGACAATCATGCACCAGCACACAAAAAGTGTATATTTTTATTAAAAATACACAGCATCTTTTTTTTTTTTTTTTCAAACATCATTAAAGGCACTTGACAAATAACCAAACATTTGATAGATGCTCTGCATTGGAACATGAATTGTAAAAGTTTAAATTTTCCTGAGGTTGCTTTAAGATACAGGCACAAGACTTTGTCACAAATAACGACATCAGTCTTGATAGGGCCCGGGCTGGAAAGGAAAGCACTAAGCTGCCCAAGGGACCACTCAGGCCCATCGGGTGATCGGGTGATCTCATCCACCCCACTACTGTGTCAAGCACTTGTAAGCAGCAGTCTCCCCAAGCATTTGCTATGTCCAGCAGGAAGGAAGACTGCAGCTCGAATCGTTCAGGAACTGCTTTACAGCAGGTGCCCAGCTCTCAAGCAAAGCCAGATTATCTCCAACTTCATTGCTTCTTACCTAGCTCAGCAAAGTTCACGCCGAATGCGTTCTGCTGAAGAGACAGGCTTTGGCAGGATGGGTTGTTTCAGGAAGAAACAGGATGCACGGCAATGCCTTTTAAGATCTAGGGAACAGCTCCTCGATGTGTCTGCTTCATACAGCCAGGCACTCAGAGGAGACTGACCAACACATGGGAGAGAACTTGTCTGACAGTCTCTGCAAGCACTCCCCATTGCCTGCCCTCCTCTTTCCGTCCCTCAGGAAAAGCAGACAATTTCTTGCTCCACCTCTTCTGCTGCCACGTGCTGGGGAGGAGTATCCAGCTGGCTTCCTCTCTGCAGAACGGGTGTTGTGGGTAGCACATCAGCTCTTCCCAAGATCACAGGATGCTATTCTCAACTGTACATGGAGATGTGTGAAAGCACTTTGCCAGCAACAAAACAGCGTGCTCCTCCTTTCTGTACAACAATAGCTCTGTTGAACCAGACGTTCTGGGACCTGAGAAACCTGATTCACCTAACTGAAGGTGCACGTGGCAGACATTTTCTTATGGTATGGAAAAATTAATTATGTCACATGACAGACTTCAGTCCTGCTGTTCAAGAGCTCATTAACAAAACTACTACAAGAGGTGCTAATAGAAACAAATGCTTTTAACATCACAGGCTTCCCAGATGACTCTTGCTACGGACATGGATGACAAATCACTGTCAGTCATCTTTAAATTCCATATTGACTACATTGAAGCAATTACCTGTTTATTTTTAGAACATGTTCCATTTTAAACACAAGTGATTCACTCCAAGAGACGTTTTCTGCTGTATCACTACTTCATGGGTTAACAGCTCTCAAATTTAAATGGCTTTAAATTCTGGGACAAACACCTGCTTTTTTTTTTTCTTTTTCTTTTGCCTCTAGACATCGGATGGGAATTTTAATTTGGGCTTAAAACCAAACAAACGCTAGTCTTCAGTAAGCATCTGCAGAGAAATATAAAAATATCTGGAAAGTGTGAAAACGAGCGCCTGTTTTGCTAAACACATGAAATGAAACCTCTGCTGAGTGCTCAGCAGCAGCATTCTGATTGCTGTGCACATGCTCTCTTCCAAGTCCTCCTGCTCTGCAGCAGGGGAAGGCTGCCTGCCCGCATTCGCAGAGAACTTTGTGATGTGATGAGCTCAACGGTCCCGCAGGGAGCCCAGAACTGATTGTTTCCTTTGACATTTCAAACACCAGCATGAGGGTTTCCCTCTTCTTTTAATGCCTAAAGGAACAACCCATTTTACTGCTTCCCCCAGCCAACTCAAGGTTTATCTGCATTGTAGGCAATGGTCCAGACAGGAGGATGAGGGGCTGGGAAGAAGCCCAAGCTGCTGATCTCCTGTAAAATGAGGGTGGGGTGGAGACTAAGGGAAGGAAAGTAATGGGAAGCAAAGGTTTCTCCTGTTGCTCCTTCTGGAGGGAGAGTACAAGCAGGAGCTGCCCCAGGCACTGCAGTGGGGAACCAAGTCCTAGGCTCAGCTACTGCTTGGCTCAACCCAGCTCCTGCCTCCTTCTGAAGGGAGCAGGCTTCTGGGCCACAGACCTTCTCTTGCCCCCAGCAGTTTGACACCCGTGACAACTACACACCTATTCTGCCTGCAGCCTGGACCAGTTTTACCAGTCTTTATGCTGAGGAAGCCACAAACATCCCAGATGAGAAGTGGACTCCACCTTGTCCAAGGGACAGCCCAAACACCTCCAGAGAGGCAGCCCTGACCCAAACTTTCCACTTCAGAGCTGACAGTGGAGTATCCTACCATTGCATTCCTGGTAAAAAAAATCTAGGACTGACTCAAAGTCCATTTTACAGCTTCAAGTCCATTACACAGCTGCCTGGCCACCATTCATTAACTGTAATGAAAATGACCCGGGGCTTCTTGCATCAAAGAATCTTGCCATTTCTTCATTCATTCCAAACATTTTGCTGAACTCAAAATTCAGCTGGAAAACATCAAATGGGGTAGGTGGCATAGGTGGCACCTCTGCCTGCCCTGCTCCTGGCTGTGCTTTTACTTTTCCCTATGTTGCGTGCTCCCCCACCTTCATGAGCATACCATGAGAAACCAAAACATTTACTTTCGTCTGAGGGCAAATGCAGAAGTATATAAAATTTGGCCTCACACTTTATTAGAATTAAAATTCATCAAATCTGAGACCAGGAGAAATTTATTCCTAAGGAATTAAACCAAATCCCCGCAGTGCTTGCCAATCAGCCATTGCAAAATTACAACAGCACATGAAACCCCACAAGAGAAACAGGTGAAAAAAAAAGTCTTAAACAGAAGCAAAACTGACTCATCTCTTTATTGCCAACACCAAGAAAGATGGTGAGCGTAAACAAACAGCAGACATCCTGAAGAAAATAGGGAGTCACAGTTTCTTTTAATGCGAATAGGCAGATAGTCAAGCTGGAGGGAGCAGGACCATTTTGCAGCTACTCTGGGCCTAAAGGAAGTGGCTAACACCATGGTGTACAACAGTGAATCTTCCAGGAGTGGCCAGGCCACTAGGGACCTGGAAGCAGGGAGAAAGCTGATAACTCCCCATTCATGGAGATCTCCTCACTACACAGACTGGAGAGCTGCAGCTGCAGGAGATGTGATCAACTCAGGGATGCCACATTTAGATCTTAAAGACTCTGTAGCTCTGGGTGGTCTTCACAAGGCACTTTGACCCGGGCTGGCTAGCATACCTTCTGAAAGTGAACCAGAGGACTTGTACAAGCGTCAAGCTCTATGCCCTGCCTGCTGAGGTCTACAAAGACTACAAGCTCTGCACGCTGACATCAGTCCTGTGAATATCCTTAAGTGCAGGGAAGCTAAGTAGGCTAAGACTTGGGATCAGAAAGCCTTGAGAGGAACATAAGGAAAGGCACTGTGAAAACAAGTTAGATTCCCTGGCAAAGTCCACTATGACCAACTAACATACTTTGAAGTAACTATTTTGTTACTTACTAAAAGTCCTTTGTTTGAACTTTACCTAGCAGGTGGGATTAATGAAGAAGTTGCACTGTTAGAATTTTTTTTTTTTTTTACACCACGCACAAACACACAAGGAGATGCAAGAATTAGGTTAGGAAAAATAGATCAAAGCAGGCATATATTTAACTTGAGAGCCCAAACCACAACTGTACTATACTGATAAATCATTATACACATAAATTCCACATTTTATAATCACTAGGATGACACTTTTACGTGAATAATCTGATGTGATCAAATTATTTTAAGTGAGCTGAGACTGCTGAAAACATTTATATACCCATTTCCAAATGTGGGCTTAGACATACCAACTCTGACTCACAGTATCACATCCATCCTTTCTTTCTGAAGAAGGAACTTCTTTCTGCCACCTCTTTCGGGAAATCACTTCTTAACCATTTCCAACAACAACTTTAGACATCTTTTGTTTCATTTTTCAGCATGGTGATGGGGGAAAGTGGAGGTCCTGCAGGGAGCCTGGCATGGGCTGCTGCCCCTGTCCTAGGCTTCAAAAAGCCACTTTTACAGGCAGCATACGAGTCACAGTGTCCAATATGGGTAGAAATGCAAGGAAAGGAGAAAGGGCACAAGGGCAGTCTAGCCCTTTCTGGAACTTCTGCAATGACCACCTTGGGTTTGTGCAGATCTTCCAAGCTGGACAAGATGCTATAGCTGATGCCAAGAGGAAGTCACCATGCATCTCTGACAAGCAAATCTAGCAGCTGATCCTGAAGTGGGATTCCTAAAAGGCACTGGCTGCTTCCATCCATCTCCAAAATCGATCTCCAGCCAAACCTTAGCAGCACAAAGAGCAAGATGAATCCACAGAAGCATCCAAAACATTTCACCACACCTTTGATACAGTTTTCCTGTATTTTTTTGGCAGCACAATTGCTTGTTGATTTTGTTCACATATCTCAACCTTTACGATTCCCTCTTCATCAATAAATTCTTTTTAACACTAGTTATAGGGTGTCCTAAGCAAGCACTGTCTCGGCATTTGTTCCTAATTTATACACAGTTGAGCACAGAAAGATACAAAAGCATTTTAGCATTCGTGTACTTCTGCTTAGGGGATATATTTTTAATTTGGAATATCCCAATATAATTGTTCAATACAGACACTAAGTTTTTTTTACTACACCTCTCTATTAGGCAGAGAGTATTAGCATGAGCTACAAACACATGCTCTCATTGTCCGAGCTGAACGTTGGCTCAGGAACCACTGTGTGTGTAGCGAGGCATGCTGGACAGAATAACAGTGCTTTGCAATTACCAGGTCTTGCAGAGTAGAAAGGGGAGAAGGAAGTGGGAAGGCAAAGAAGGAGAGAGAAGGTGCAAAGGAAGCTGTTAAAGAGAATGGAAATCGATGGGCAGAGAGCGAGTATGAAAAATCATCTAAGAGGTGTGCGTTGAGAATGACACCGTTCTGAGGAGCATGAAGGAACACAAAGTAAAATTTCAGGAGCTGATGATGGTTCTAAATCAACATGTTGTCCCTTGGACCTACAGAAGAAATTCTGCCTTCAGTCATGCGTGAAATATTGTTCTTCAGTGGGAGCTTTGCTCATATAAGAATAAATGAATGTATCCTTTCCAGGCATAAAACAAAATCCATAAGCAATGTTAAGAACTGGAAACCAAAAATGAGTAAATCAGCCTAACTCTTATAAGCCACCATAGTGATAGGTCTTGGAAAAGGAGTTCTGCCACAGGGCCCAGTGCTAATATGCTGGAATTCTTTTCTAGCCTAACAAGAACAGAAGGAGAAGGAAAACCAGTTCAGTTCATTATCCCCTAATAGCAGTCTGGATACTAACTCCTGTAGTTGTCTCTACTTTAGCCTGGTGCTAGAACGACAAGAATGAAATGTCAGTGCAAATATGCAGCTTCCCTATAATACTCAGCTTTGTTAAAAAAAAAAATAAATAAATACAAAAAAAGCCTCAACACCCCCACAAAAACAACAACCAACCACCACCACCACCAAAAACAAACACATAAACACATGTACCACAAAAGGCCAGATGGTAGTACTCTTCATCACGCAGAGCTTCCAATAACTTTAGTAGGAGCTTTGTTCACTTTTAGACCAAAGAATGTGCCTCAACAATTCTTTTATTTGTCTCAGTCTTAGGTCTCTACTGTGACTCAGGGTATACACACAGTGTTTCTGAATCATGGTATCAACCTCAGGTTGATGACCCTTTACCGGAGCACAGTGAAGTCAAATGAAGTAACTCAAGTTCATGAAAAGATCCCACTCCTCATTCTTACATGGCTTCCACAGGCCTATAAACAAGGCAGCAGATTTAATGGCTAAAGGGCCGTTCACCAATCTGGAACAGCACAATCTTGGAAACGGATGTTCTGACTCCAGGATGAAATACTTCATCCACATCCCCCTCCCCTCTTTCCACCTTAAGCACAACTAAACCTCACTATTAAAAACAAGATGCTGCTTCAGAGAGTAAATCTGTTGTCTTCTTCAGACAATCATGCACCAGCACACAAAAAGTGTATATTTTTATTAAAAATACACAGCATCTTTTTTTTTTTTTTTCAAACATCATTAAAGGCACTTGACAAATAACCAAACATTTGATAGATGCTCTGCATTGGAACATGAATTGTAAAAGTTTAAATTTTCCTGAGGTTGCTTTAAGATACAGGCACAAGACTTTGTCACAAATAACGACATCAGTCTTGATAGGGCCCGGGCTGGAAAGGAAAGCACTAAGCTGCCCAAGGGACCACTCAGGCCCATCGGGTGATCGGGTGATCTCATCCACCCCACTACTGTGTCAAGCACTTGTAAGCAGCAGTCTCCCCAAGCATTTGCTATGTCCAGCAGGAAGGAAGACTGCAGCTCGAATCGTTCAGGAACTGCTTTACAGCAGGTGCCCAGCTCTCAAGCAAAGCCAGATTATCTCCAACTTCATTGCTTCTTACCTAGCTCAGCAAAGTTCACGCCGAATGCGTTCTGCTGAAGAGACAGGCTTTGGCAGGATGGGTTGTTTCAGGAAGAAACAGGATGCACGGCAATGCCTTTTAAGATCTAGGGAACAGCTCCTCGATGTGTCTGCTTCATACAGCCAGGCACTCAGAGGAGACTGACCAACACATGGGAGAGAACTTGTCTGACAGTCTCTGCAAGCACTCCCCATTGCCTGCCCTCCTCTTTCCGTCCCTCAGGAAAAGCAGACAATTTCTTGCTCCACCTCTTCTGCTGCCACGTGCTGGGGAGGAGTATCCAGCTGGCTTCCTCTCTGCAGAACGGGTGTTGTGGGTAGCACATCAGCTCTTCCCAAGATCACAGGANTTTAAGCAGCTTTTTACCAGAGTTGAAACCACAGAGGGAACCGTAATGCCTGCATCCTCGAGACTGAGATTTCCAACAATTTCAAAGAATGGATAGCATCATCTCTTTGTTAGAACAGCTCCTGGCCTGACAGTATTCAATACCAAGACTCTCCCATCTTGAATCTCTCCCACAGTGTCAGAACCACACCTTTCAGACTATCTCAGAAACAAACTAACAAGCTAAATCTTGCTTCAGTCCTTATTCAAGTAATTGCATTGTTTGTATGAGGGCTATTCACAAAAGGAGGCAAGGAGAAGCATTTAGCGCTGCCGTGAATGAACACTGCTCAACGTCAGAGGAAGCACGTGCAGAACTCCATGAAGCTTCTCTGGGATCATCTTGTGACTGCAAAGAATGCTAGACTGTGCGCCACCTGTATGAAATACAAACCACAGAGTGATACACTGCTTTGTTTACTAACAGCCCTTAGCCAATCATTTATTGGAACATGATAAGTACCGCACTGTTTATCAGAATGCATTTAAAAAAACAGAGCATACAGATTTCGAATCCGTTATTTAGGATGTACTGAATCTGAGTGGATGGTTTGCTTTCAAATTACTGCCACTTTCAGGTATTTATAGCTCCTGATAGTCACCAAGCGCATTTTGTGCTTTGGCCCACTCCAGTTTCATGCAAGCACATTTACGAGAAAGAGCTGACTGATACCAAAGAGGCTGGGAGGCCAACACTCAGGCCACACTAAATCAGCTGTGCACCACTGCACGTATGACAAGAGCAATACAACATGCCACAACCACCGAGTCATGTGCCTTACTCCTCACAAACGCCAGCCATTGGAGCGACCACCGTTCTGAGCTGACTCCCACTCACCCAATGAGAAAACTGAATGTGCATTTCTTCCATAGGGACAGGTACTCTCTTCCCCCCCCAACAGATTGAGCCTGTATCGCGGGAGGAGTGCTGTGCTGGCAAAGCGCATGCTGCTTTTTACATCTACTCCTGGTTCCAGTGTGAAAATCAGCATCGCACCTGCACTGTCCAAACGGGTCTACATTACAGAGACGGAAGCAGGGAGAGCAGCCGGGATACACACTGTACTCCACTTCTTCATAAAACACAAGTACTACACAGAGAAATGATAATCCCTTCTTAGTAGAAAATCCAAATTTCCAAAATGAATCCCCAGGCTAAGATGAATTATTGTAATAACCACAATCCTAGCGTGAGTGCTAATCAGAGAGGCACAGCTGACCACCTGCTATGTGCCATCCCTGGCCAAGCGGCTCTGTTTCCCAATGGTGGGGTGCCCCCATGGGCTGGATGCCCCGATGGCTGGGTGCCCCCGGAACGAGATGGCAGTGCTGCTGGGCGTGTGGCCACTGGACTCTCTCACTACGCACTTCTGCTGAGTGCAGCATTAAAAAAAAAAAAAAGCACTACTGCAGCTTTGAACAGCAGGATGCAAAAATCTAAACCCAGGCCAAGTAATTTCTTCTTCAAGTATAAAAAACATACAGGAAACAAAGCAAGAGACAACACATTCTACATGCCTGTTTTGGTGCAAATCCATTTTCCACGAAGGTACAAAATGAGAGAAGCATTATTTGACAATGCTAGAGGCTAGGGCAATGTTCTTAACATACTTACAGTAAATTTATTTAATTGCTAATGAAAAAGGCAGTTACATAAGAAGGTAACAACCAAAACATGAAATCATGAGGTTAGATTACAGCAGAACGAGAGGAGGAAAAAAAAGGCAGTTTGTGCCTTAAATTTTGCTGCATTGTCAGGGAGCCAAAAACCAGATTCGGGGGTTTCTTCTCGTAAAGGGCAGAGCCATGACCACGGCATCCCGCACGGGACTCCCCGCCGCCGGCACGCACCCACATTCGCACCATGCAGCCGGCGCGGCTACCCTCGGCCCCCCTCGCATCGTTCGGCGGGCAGGCCAGCCCGCGCAGCCAGATGCTCCACGGAGAACAAAACCACGCCGCCGCCCCGCGGACACACACACGCACACATACGCGTACACACGAGTGCCCGCCGCTCGCTGCCGGCTGCCGGCTCCTCGCAGCACCGCCGGTCTCTCGGCACAAAGGTGCCCGGCAGGGAGCCCCCGGCAGGCCGCTGCCGCCCCGCCGCCGCCCCTCGATCCCCCCGGGAAGGGCCGGGCCAGGCGGCACCGGCCTCCCTTACCTGGACAATGCCGGCCTGGGCACAGCTCATGCTCCCCCGGCAGCGTGGCTGGCAGGGCTCACATTCCACACGTGCCGCCTGTCACCTCGCCGCGCCGGGCAGCGCTGCCCGTGTGTCAGCCCCCGCCAAAGCTCACCATAGTCCAGCAGCACCGGCTGCAACGCCCGCAACGCCACCGCGCTCCCTCCTCCCCCTCCCCGCCAGCCTCCTCCCACCCCGCCGCCTGTCGCCGGGTACCGGGCGCACTGAGCCACCCACACGCCGCGGCGGGCGCCCGGCAGCCCGGCCCGCCCCTCAGCGCGACGCCCGGCCTGGCCCAGCCCTCGCCTCCGCCCCGGGGCCGCCTGGGGACGGTCGCCAGCGGCCCCTGGGGGTGGCGGCCTGCTCCGGGCCCAAGCCGGGACTCTGCGCACCTGGGAGTGCCGGGGTCGTCCCCACCGCAGGCGGGTCTGCGCCGCCCTCAGCTCTGCTCAACCGGTCGCGCCTGCCCCTCGCGCATCCCCGGGTGGGAACCTCGCCCAACGCCGAGGGACGTAACGATGCGTGCCGGCACCGGAGCAGGAGAAATCAGCTCTTTTGCCCTTCTTGCTCCCTCCCGCGGGCCTGCAGCCCTCCTGCTGATACCCCGCCAGTAGTACGGACACTGGGGTGGTGGCTGATGTCTTCCCCCTCACACACGAAATGACATTTACCCCGCAGCTGAAACTCTGCGGGGAGCTGACACCATCAACCCAAACCCCCGAGGGATCTCCAGCCTCCCCTTCCCTTGCTTTCTCTCCTGGACAGCATTTTTTAAATCGCACCCCCTGGACAAAGAAACCCGCAGTCTTATAGCTGGGAAGAGAGGGATTTTCAAAACAAGCTGCTACACGCGCGTTTCTCCCACGGGTCTCGCGTTTGTACTAGCATTGATCCCTGCGCAGCCGGCTCACCAAAAATAGAGCAGGAGCGCTGCTGGGGGCTGCGGCGAGCAGCAGCTTGCACCGCGCTGTGCTTGCCGCCCGTGCCCAGCTGGTGGAGGGGCTGAACACCATCTCTAGGCATCAGCTGGAAGACAGTAAATGCAGAATAGCAAAGTTCTGCTTAGACTCTCGCCGGATTTTTGCAGATGCCTTTAGGTAGAAATGGAATTTTGCAACCATACCGTTGGAGCGGACCTTCCCCCTTCTCCATGCTATTAAATTTGTCATTTTTTCGAGAGTCTTCTAGCTCACAAGCACAGGCAATGATAAAAAAATAAACACTAATTTCCAGTAACGTCACGTAATTGAAGCTAAGTTTGCTTCAATTGAGGCATCTTTGCACCCTTTACACAAATTTCTTTGGAAATACAGATTTACTGTGCTTGGCACTAACCCAAGAAATATTTTACCTCTAATTTTCTAATCAATCAACACACTTTGAGACAATTAAAATATTTGCAGGTTTATTGTGGCCTCTTATTTCCACTTGATCACTTCATCTTCCTTCTTAAAAAAAAACGATTGAATTGGGAAGGAGAATGGGTATCTTATTACACTGATGAAAGAAATTAATCTCTGATCAGAACTACTAGCGCCAGACCAGTGGGCTGGTGAGTCAGAGAAGAGAAGAATCCATTACAAAGCCACATCAGCTCCTCAAGACAAAGAGACAAACAGGGCTGCTTGGATAAATCACACTATTTCAGCACACAACTTTGTGCAAACATGTTTCTGCAGGTGTTTGAGAAACTTGGTGTGTTCAGACAAGTGCAGTGCCTCTGCATCTAGTGAAGCTGTCCACTGCTCATGGATTGCTAACAATCTGCAGGAGGCCTCGATCCAGAATGACACTGAAACTGCTCACGGTAGGCATGTGCTTTTGCTCTGGCAACTTGAAAGTGTACAGAAGGAATAGAAGAAAAACATCTTTAAGAACCCCTTTAAGAAGGCTAGGCACATGCTTTTCTGTTGACGAGCTACCACCTCTGCTTTCCTTCTAGACTGAAAATAACATCCTGAATCTCCTACAGAAGCAGCAATTTTAGATTGACCTTTGTTGGAGTCTGAGTAGAACAGGAGAGGTTAAAATTAAGATCAGGAGGCAAACTGCATATTCCATACCCACCTCCTGTAGGTGGGCATTCAAATTATGAACAGAAGATAAATGTGGTTCTGTGGCAAATGATTCAGAATGTAAATCTAGCTTTAAAAAGGACCTTTTCTCTCTTGTTCTTCAAAAGAAGGAAGTGGTATACATTGGAATTAAAGTGGCTTCCATTGTAACTTTACATTTTACTGAAAAGGAGGGTTGCATAATGCATAAGGAACTTTAAAATTGAACTAAACTTTGGCATTTCAGATATTTATTATAAAAAAGGTTCTGAATTTTACATGCCTACCTGTTATACGCTCCGTAGGCTCCCACAGACTAAGTCTAATAGCAGGTTTTGCTGTCCCACAGACAGAGTGACAGTTTCTCGTATCTTTTCAGCCATAAACTAAGGCATACTTGCAGACAATGTGAGGTGAAGATAATCTGGGCAGCCAATGTGACTGAGTCATATGTCTGTGTTTTGCCGGGAAGTAGCAGAATGTTGGCAGCTAGAGTAGTCCTGCAGAAGCATGAAATAAGGTCAAGAAAGAAATTTAGTTTGGAACTGGTGGGACAAGAAAAAGCAAGATGAAACAAATGTATCTTTCCGTACCAAATATTTCTGAGGGGCCTATGTGTAGGTCCTGAATTTTTGCAGGATAAATCTCATTGCACTTCCAAAATCTATCATTCCGGTGGCTCATTTGTGCCTGGTATCTATCAGAGAAGGTTCTTAGTATAGTCTTGTATTTGAGCAGGCAGTTTGCAGTGATTCTAAAGTGGTTTGATCAAGGAAGTGCTCAGCTGAGAAATTTTAGCTATTCCTAGCAAGTATCACATACACCTACATCTGGAAAAGCAGATAAATACAGCAGTTGTCTTGCTACAGTCAAACTGCTAGTGTCCTCATTAAATTTTATTGGACAAAATTAGCTTTTTATTAGCAAAGCAACTGCCACTGAGCTGATATAATATGGCATTTCTAGCTGCTGGACTTATTTATGACCACGCGACATCCTTATATCTGTCTCACATGACTTCTCATTATGAATTACTTGTTTTGTTGGGACTCAGAACTCCATTATTGACTTCAACACACACAGACTGTCTTTAAAAAGGCACTTAGCTGATGCAACCCAATATCTTTTATTGTATTTTGTCTTACGCAGATGGGATTGCTCATATCTCAGCTGAATGCTGTGCTTATGCATGGCAGTAGTTACTTGTCTGTGATGTAGGTACTAGGACTTCAGGCTCTGTCAACAGAGTGCTTTTTTTAAACAACTCCTGGGCACAAGTCGCCATATTCTTCCTTCCTGACAGCCCACTTGGGATAGGCCATGATAGACTGTCTTCTAAAAGATGATCAAGGATTATAATTTCTGAGAAATTACATGGGACAAACCAGGAACGATCCCTGCTCCAGTAGGACAGCAGTCCCTGTACCCATTGCCCTTCTTGCCAGGAAGGGTGGGATGTTGTGCAGCATCCTGATCTCCATCCCTGTTTCACCCTGGTGTACAGATGAATTTCTCTGCATGGATACTGAATTACTAGAGCATGGCTATGTATTCAAATGATGAGTGAGTTCTTGCTGAAAGAGGATGCTTGTGGTTTTGCTCTGCATCTGACTCCCAATCTTGTGATTCTGTACATGCCAGCCCAGGTATTCACCTGGTCCTTCAGCAATTTTGTTTAGCTCATTAATCTAGAACAGAGTTATTCTGTTTTTCTGGGTTAATTTTCTAAGCTGAACTGGTGTCAGACCAACATCTCCCACCGATACATTAGAGAGAGAGGTGAAATCATTTGGCCAGCAAGAAGGAAAAAAGTGAGATTACCCCTTTGCAGGGCAATTAACCCCACTAGATCAGTTCAGCCTTCTCATGAGATCTCTCCCAGACTGAACAGGATCAAGCACAAGACAAGCAAGGATATTCCTCCTAGGTGGTGAAAGCCAAAATTGTTGCATTCTCAGTAGGGTGGTAAAGATACTTCTACTGTCTGCATCTAGACCTTGGAAAATTTTTGAAGATGCCAAATACTTGATTGTTTTGGCCTCTCTCTCACCAAAGGTTCCCAGACAAATCGCTAGTAATTTACTTTTTTCTCAACACTGGCCCACCACTGAGTAGCAGGCCTGTTCTGACTATGTTGGAGAGAACAGAGGAGTTCATCGTCCATAGTCACTTGGCTGATAAACAATTCCACAGTAACAGAGGACTGAATTAACAAATGAAGACAGATGGGTTTATGGAATGGGGAGGGACTGAGAGAGAGGTTATATTGAGAGAGCAGAAGGATTGGAAAAAGATCAGCCAAAAATGGGCCAGCATGGTAGGCCATATGTCTCTTCTAAACATTTTTTCTGCTCTTGTTGTTTGATTGCCACAGTGCTTCATAACTATCTATTGTATTGTTCTGAGATTTCAGTATTTTAGGTTTTTGTTTTTTTTATGGGGGAGGATGTCTTTTTTTTTCTTTTTCTGTAGTTGGCAGTGCTTCCAAAAATCGAAACAAGCAACATCACCACCACTCCATTTTGTATCAGATTTTCTATATATATATCTGTATAATTACAACAATGTGAGCAAAGCTGTAGTATACACAGACCCAGGGCCGTGCTCAGTAGTTCTGCAGTGTCATATCCACCTCCCCACACAAATACTGTGAGAGTAAGTCTGACATGAGTTCATTTGCCACTGTCTTCTTTCATTTGTCAATTAATTCTACTAATAAAAGAAAAGGAAGTGGATATGCACTTAAACAACATATTCCTTCCAATTGCAGCCAAAATAACCTACAGTGAAATATTTTCATCATTCAGGACAGATGACCTGAATATTTAATACTTAGCCCTCTGCAATATTTCCGACAGTATCAACCATGCCAAGTTTAAACTTAGGCCAGTAACAAAAAAGCAGCTTGATTCTCTATCCCAAAGCTGTCAGAATTAAACTAAGCAGTGTGGTGCTGAAAGGCCTATTTTCTTTTCACACCAAAAATACTGATTTTCTTAATAAACTCTTTTTTTGCTTAATGGTTTAAAAGGACACCAACTAGAGCAAGGCAGTGAGATACAATGTATCTCCCAAAGTAGTGCTTTAATTGTTCATAGCCTTGCTTCCTAGCATCCTGGTGTAGCTATCTGGCTGTTTCACATTTTCTGCACAAACCCTACCTTTTCGGTTTTCAAGCAGGAAGTCCAGGGCCTGTCCCACAGCCATGAGCAGGACGGGAAGGCCTTACCAAGGCCTTACACTGTTCCTTCTGGCCTTGTGTGCAGCCTGCTCTCCTGGTTGGGACCTACTCACTGGTTGAGCCCTGCCTGCTTCTTCAGGTCTCTCCTTGTTCTTGTCATTGCTCTACCAGCTCTTCTAGCTCATCACAAAAGCTCTACATGTAAACATGCTGCTCTTTACTATCAGCTTTTTTGGTTCTTCTTCCTGAGGTGCCTGCAGCTATAGTGATTCCTCTTAGGCCTCAGCCCCTAGATACCTGAAATCACACAAACTTTAAATCATGCTACCGCATTGCTGTTCCTGCTGGACACAAGAAGCTGTTACATCATATACATAACTTGACCACCTCTGGCTTTCAACTTCAAACAACAGCTATGACAGGTCTCATCTAGGAAGACCGAAGGGCAAATTTACAAAAATTAGATCTAGCAGCTTGCATGGTCTCCTCAGCAGCTAGTTAAGTTTACAGAGCACCTTGCTGCCTTTAAGTGCTTACATGTTGTCTGGTCTCTAGTTACAACCAAGATAATGTACACAAGGAATTATTGCTATAGATAAATCTTTGAAGTTTTAAAATGCAGTTTTTGGATGGTTGTTTTTCTTTCTTAAGTTGCTTGAATTATACTGCGGTATTTTTCAGTTCCAGCGCACATTTTAGCAGTTTTAAGTTTAGAGGTCAGCCTGAAAAAATCCCAAGCAGTGCTTTCATGTTCAGCGATACCTATGTGTTTTCAGCAGTTTGACTTTGTCTTAGCAGCATGTTAGCAGTCCTAGTAAAAGCTAATGACTAGGAGAAAACAGCTAAGTTACAGTTGCACCTAAAATAGATGTTGTGGTACACACCGCTGAAAAACACATAAATGAGAGAAACGCCAGGTCTTACTGCATGTACCCAACTGCAGTACAAACCGAGTCTTCTCATGAACAGCAAAAACAGAAGCAAAACATAGGCCTCATTAATTCTGTGTGACTTGAATTACACCTGGGATTTCCTTCTCTTTTTATGTTAGGCATCTTTAAAGCCTATCTGTTTTCTGAAGCACAGAACAGTAGAAGTTCAGATTCATAACTCCAGGTTACAGCTATGGTAAAATTAAAGAGAATTCCCTCCTCGCTTAGCATCTCTACCTCCAGCCCTGGACCAGGGAATTAAAAGGGGTTCATATTTGGCTCATGCAGTTCTAGCAGAGAAGATTCTCTATTGGGAACTCAGCAAACGAGCTGTTAATAATGCACCAGCTGAATTGCAATTGTCTCTGCAGAGCTAACAGGAGTAAAAAGCAATAAAAACTGTTTTGACACTGTTGTTAGCAGATGTGACTGACTACATGTACAGTTCTGTTGAGTAAGTAGGAGTCACAGACATTACATCTTAGAGCCAAATCATGCAGAGTTTGAAATGGAAGAGTCAGGGACAGAATTTTGGAAGAAAACACAGAAGCAGCTGAAGTCATCTCTGTGAGCCATGAGCATAGAGCAGCACATAGGAATTCTTTGTCCAAGCCCTGAAACCAGTCCTATTGGTGTATCAGTTTCTCTGCAGACTACCAAGAAGCCACTGGATGTTACAGCACAGTATAGTGGCCTTTTATGCTGTGCAGTTATAGAAAGACTGTTCCCAGGTTTTCTTCTTCTTCTCAACAGGAACACATGACCTTGTTGAGAAAATTTCTGCTCAAATAGGCTTGCTCAATTATCTTTATCCCAAAAAGATACAAAGGAGTTTTAAGCTTTCTTTATTTGGATAAAGAGAGAGTCTACTAGGAGAGTTTCCCCTGTAGAGTCTCTTAGAGTACTGGAGGTACAGGCCTCTTTTTATCCTAACTTCCCAACCACGTTGTCTCTCCTCCTTTCTTCATTGGCTGAAGTACTCAGGTTACAGACTTCCCAATCCTCATAGTGCATGTTCCTCCTTGTTTGTGACCGCCCCATCTGCCATACATCACATGTACAATTAACTCTATCTTTATGTTGCTTAGGGCAGAGAAGTTAATATTAACCTATTAAACATGTGCAGTAAGTCTGAAATTCGTAAGTTCAAGGTGTCAATCTACCATTGTAGCTTCTTCTGGTCCCAACTGGTTCTTCTTTCTGATAAACCTTATTTAGTGAGAGTTTCAAATGGTTCTTCTTTCTGATGAGCTTTATTTGGTGGGAATACAGTTATTCGACTGGAGAGGAATTTGCAAGCCTCTGCACAATTTACAAGGACACCGGACACCTTGTTTGCAAGCCCCTTTTATCTCAACCTGTTCATTTTTTCCACAAAGAGAAGGAATGGTCTATAGAAGGCATGACCAACTGGCAGCCCATCACAGCCCATACTTTGGCCAGACCTCTGCCCCATACCATTATGGCCATCCTCCTCAGAGTATCCAAACATGATTGAGCTTGACTGAATCAAACCCACAGAACTAACAGTAAATCCTCTATACATGCCATCTGTACCAGAGGCCTTCACAAAAAAGTATGAGCCAAAGGGAGAAAAGTTATGAATTAGCCACAAGGGACCATCTGTCCCAGTTAGTCCACTGGACAGCTTAATAGTTGCTATTGCCTCCTGTATCTGGCATGAAAGCAAAACACTGGAAACGTTTAAGAAAAAGGGGCACATTGGGATCACTTGATACCATGTTGGCATAGGCACAGCAAACTATCACCAGAAACACGAGTACAAGTGGCTTTAGTTCTTAGTGTAACAACAGTCAGTATATTTTCTTGGCACATCGTTTGTAATTTAGTTAAAGCACAGGAAATAAACACCTTACTTTCCTCTTCACCTGATGTAGGATCTGAACACTTTCATGCTACTTGAGGTACTTAGCACCCAACTGATGGGGAACAGCCACAGACACATCTGTGTCCCTCACCCTAAGTTCTCTACTCAAGACCCTATTCCAGAGATTGCAGAGATCACATCTATCCATATTACTTATCTAGAGGCATTACTGATATCCAGCTATTCTTTGTGCACTGCCATGGAGGGCCTGGCTTCACCTTCAACCACTTGTTCTGTAGCCATGGAGAGTGCAGGCTGAGGACAGCAATCCCTAATTGACCTTCTCATCCTCAGAGTGGAAAACCCCGCCACCAGGTCCAAGGGACCAAACAGGCCCTCCAGCAGACCCCTCCTGCTGTCCCAGAACAACCACCCAGAGAACAGTGGGCCCTCTCCTCCCCACCCCTCTCCTTTGGTGATCAATGCAGAAGAGATGCCACTTTGTCATGCTCCAGGGGCAGGAGTGAGGAATGGGAAAGGACAGCTGATGCAATCCATGAAACTCAACAGTTTTTAATGACTGTATCTGCCTTGGCTGCCTGTGGGGTGCCAGTATGCTTTGCCCCTTCTCTGCTGCTGTCTGGTACCAGGATGACTCCTCTCTGGGGAGTTGCAGAGTGGTTGAGAAGTCCCTTCCTTTTGGTACATTCTTGCAACTGTCTTACAGTGTGGGCCTTAGTCCCCAACTCCCGACTGCCATGTTTTGGTCACAATGGGACACTCAGAATCCTATTGCCATGGGCACCTTCTGTTCCAAGCCCTAAGAATATGGGGACTCTGTGTTTAGAATCCCAGTCACTGAGCAGAAAGATCCAGTGGCAGTTGTTCTCCAAGTGAGATATACCAGAAGTTTTTCTTTTGAAGACAGAGGACAGAGCAGCCACCTTTCAAGAAGAAGCAGCTGGTAGAAATGGGCAATGACATTGAGCCCATGGAGGTGGACCTGTCTGACAGTGATGGAGAGCCCATGGAGGTGGATCCACCTTCAGAGGATGACCTGTTGGAGGTGGATCCACCTCCATCAGAGCATACTGGTCGTCATGCCATCACTGTCAGGCTGACCAGAAAGAGATCACGCCCCAGGGATCCCAGAGATGCTGGGATCTATCCACTTCCCTCAAAACAGCCACCTTGATGCCGGTGCTGATCCTCCCATCCTGTAAGTTTACTGTTGGCTGAGAAAACCCCAACTCAGGGCCATCCTGCAGGCTCACAGGATTACCATTTCCTGGTCATTCTTTTCACAGCCAAGGCTCCTATGAGCCCGTCCTTCCCATTCCTCTCCCTTGTCCCTCCCCAAGACCTCTCATCTCTTCTTCACTGAGTCCTGAGGAAGAGGATGGGGCAGGGACTGCCATCCTCTGAACTGCTGTGTGGTGGCAACAGGAGGAGTCCAGTGGAGGGACCTGAACTCCTGGAGGCCTCGAACATTCCAGAGTCTTGAGGATTCTGTAAGTTTACTGTTAGCTGGGAGAATCTCAACAACAAAGAACCATCCTGCTGGCTTCTTTATATCTGTTGTATTTTCCATGGAAATAAATAGGAAGCATTACTTTTGGAGTGACCTACATACTTTAGATGTAGCCCAAGACAATTCCTCTTCACTCACTGCAGCCCAAGCAAGCCAAAAAATTGAGCAACCATGGTCTACTGTGGTCTCCTCTCCCACACCTGTATTCATGTATGTGAGAGCTAAAGAGATTGCACTGCAGCAACTTTCTTTAAGACTAGCAAAAGTTCCTGTGTTTTCCTGCCAACAGGTTTTTGCATAAGGGACAAAAAATTGTTAAGTACCAGGTGGAAGTCTGAATGCACAGTAAAAATGGTGTCTGGTGGGAAAAGGAGACTTGATCCATAAATGACATTAGGAAACAACTGATGTGATCAGGAAGAATGTTATAAGTAACAATGGACACCCAGAGCTTGAGTGTATTCGTTCAGAGGTTGCTTTGCTTTTGATATCATTCATTCTTAAAAACATTTTAAACTGCAATTGAAATGAACATTATCCCTGTAGGGCCAAATCCTGAAGACTTAATGCGGTTGTGTATTCAGAATAATCCATTCAGATCAGAATCTGATTGTAGTTATTATGAAAACAAATCAGTATCAAAGTTCAGCATTACCTTGCTTGAGATGACATATACACAGGAACAGATTCTTAATTCTTACAGGAGCACCCATTTTTGCACTTCCCAACTGAGTAATAAGCTCACGTTTTCAATTTTAATACATAAGCTGTAAGTAACAACTAACATTTCTTAAACGTTTTTTTCTTTTAAAGCCTAAAAAAATTAATTCCCATGCCATTAATATCTCACAACCTCTGTACTTCCGAGCAGGGAGAAGGAAGTAGCTGAGAGGAGGATGTCTGGCTTCACTATAATCCAGTAATTTTCAGTAGAGTTTGCACATGTCTGGCTGCAGATGAATTTCTGCTGTGTATATAATCAAAGTACTGAAGAAGAGGTAGGAAGTACAGTTTCCACAGTTATCCAGAGCTGTCTGGCTAGTGTCTATGTAGACCCAAATTCCTTGTGGACTCACTCAATTTTGATCTGTATCAAAATTTTCCAGGGTGGCATGTGTATGTTCTCAGCTGTGCTTTAGTACAGCAAAAATTTCTCCTACAACACATGCTCAGCCACAATCCATAGTCCTAGAACATGTTTTCCTGTTTACAGGTGCATGTTTCTTGCTGCCAGGATGCCATGTTTCCTACCCCCAGGAAGTCAGGGGAAGATAACGGAAACAACTTCTGCTAAATTATATCCCATTGGCAGACTTTCTTTGCCAAACTTTAAATCCTGTGTCTGACTGACAGAAGGCTGCAACATTCCTCCTGGAAAAAATCTTCTACCAAAAATAACACTCTACCAAAAATAAAACTAACAATGCAACATTCCTTTTATTCTTAGAGCTAGCTGAGACACCCTGCCTGATGTTCAAGCACTTCTGGATAATAGTGCAAGAGGCTTAGGACAAGAGTTATTTTTACTGTAGCTGCTTTAAATAGTGCTGGTGATATTTTTAGTTTTACTGTACTGTACTATTTAAAGTTATATTCTTTTAAAATAGTTTCGGCAGTAACAGTCTTCATGCTTTAAGAGAAAAAGTGAGTTAAACTTAACACTCAGTATTTATGTAAATCTGATGCATGATTAAAAATGTACTTTACATCCATTATTCTTCTCACAAATTTCTAGTTTGGTTAAAGTCTTTCTGATAATTTTCAGCTTTTATGGAAAATTATGGTTTCTCACATCTTTGACAAAACTAAGCAAGCAAACTAAAAACAAGGGGAAAATTGTAATGTCTTGCTAATGATTTTGGCCAATATCGACTGTCAATAAACAAATTATTCTCTTTTTATAACACTGTAAGAGATGTTGGAATTCGGTCCCATAGGGAAACTGATTGTTTCACTCATCACTGGAAAAGTGGAGGCAACTGCAAGCAGAAGACTATTGTCTGCTGACCCTGGATAGTTGGAGTCAGACTCTGGCCCTGTCAGACTTTCTGCGTAGCCTTGGGTAAATACTCTAATCTACCTGCTGTGTCTGTTCCTTATGTGCAAAACTGAAAATATTTCTCTAACCATGGAAACATCACTAAGCAAAAAAACAGACAGGCTTGTGAGAATGTCAGGTCACATGCATGTTATGGACAGTGGGGAACATGGAAGTGTTCGGACAGACAGGACAAGACACAGACAGAAGTGCACAACAGTGCAGGAAATGAGAAATAATAAGGTAAACAATTTAATTAGTTTTGTGGGGCAGAACGAGCCCCTTGCTTTTCAAGGTCTGAAAATAATCAACAAATTACCTGCAGGCTGAAGACAAGCTATGTCTAATCCCACATGTTTAAATTCATGCTGAAACAGTTATTATATACTGAAGAATCTTATAGGTATCTGGTATTCTTCAGGTAAAAAATTATTACGTATCACAGATAAAAGATTACTACATAACTTCACCTAATATTTCCAAGTATCTGTGAAGAAAACAAATGACAGGTACAAACTGTAGAATTGTAATTGGAAAATGTAAAAATTATTTTTCTCAGTTTTCAAGTGGTCAGATAAAATAGTGAATTTAGAATTACATAGTTAAAACCTCTTTTAATTAGAGAGTTACTCAGGTATGGCTAACTGTATTACAGAAGAAGACAGTAAGTAGAAAATCTTCAAGGAGAAGCAAAGGATTGAATTCAAAATATTCTGTTTTCTGTTGCAGTATTTGAGTTCTTCCAATTGACAAAGAACTACAAATACTAAAAATCAAACGAACGAACAAACAAACAACCCTCAAAATAGATATAAGCAGGAGAGTCACTGACATAGAGATCTAATCTTCACCTGAAGGTTACAGACCATTTTTGAATTGGGCAGGGGGCAATAGTACAGCATCACTGAGCTAGGCAAGTTGAGCAAAGTGGTAGAATTATTCCCTTTTCTTGAGTATGCAACCAAATAAAAATCTGAAAGTCCTGCAGAAGGATGACTGCTTATAGTAAAGCAACTTGTCAGTGGAACAGCTTTTATTTCCTTTGCACTGTTCTGTTTAAAATTGTTCCTGAAGTTATGTTGATTCTTTTGCTCAGTGTGATTTGATTTCCATCTTGGCGGAAAATACAGCCAGAAAGGATTAAACCAAAGGCCAAAGGTAGTTTCAGATCATTGTCAGGAGCAGATATACAAAAAGAACAGAGCAAACAGAGCAAAAGTTGTACAGATCATTACACTTCATGATGCAGTGATACAATTTTATAGGTCATTTATGTTTGTATAAAAATCTTAAAGCCCCTACACAGATGTGCTTATTTTCTTTTCATCCAGTGCCTGCAAATCTGTGCATCCTTCCCACAAGGACAGAGGTGGTGCCATAACTATAGGGTCTGGGTTGGAAGAGACCCTTAAAGGTCATCTAGTCCAACTCCCCTGCAATTAACAGGGATATCTACAACTAGATAAGGTTGCTCAGAGCCTGGTCTATCCTGACCTCGAACATCTCCAAAGACAGGGCTTCCACCACCTTTCTCTGCAACCAGCTCCAGTGCCAGACCACCCTTATTGTTAAAAAAATTCTTCATTATGTCCAATTTAAATCTCCTGTCTTTTAGTTTGAAAAAACTTCCCTTTGTCCTGTCATCACAGACCTCACCAAAGAGTCTGTTCCCTGCCTTCTTACAGCTCTTCTTTAGATATTGAAAAGGCCACTATTATGTCTCCCTGGAGCCTTCACTTCTCCAGCTCTCTCAACATGTTCCTGTAGGAAAAGTGTCCCATCCTTTGGATCATTTTGTGGCCCTCCTCTGGATGCACTCTAATAGGTTCACATCTCTCCTGTACTGAGGACTTCACATCTGGATGCAGTCCTCCAAATGAGGTCTCACCAGCACAGAGTAGAGGGGCAGGATCACCTCCCTCGACCTGCTGACCACATGCAGTTCAGGATATGGTTGGCTTTCTGGGTTGAAGGGCACATTGCTGGCTCACGTCCAGTTTGCCATCCACCGGTATGCCCAAATCCTTTTCGGCTCCATCCTTACATCCCCCAGCTTGTACTGATAGCAGAGGTTGCCATGACCCAAGTTCAAGAACTTGCACTTTGATTTATTGAACCTCATGATGTTATTTGCATGATAATTTGCTTCCTCCTTTGGACATTCTCCTAATGCTTTGTGGAGAAGATATTGCAGATATTCAAGGACCTCCTCAAGTCATGATATTCCTCTTGAAGAGTACCAACATAAAATGTTTTTATAGAGAATAAAAAAACAAAAAACAAAAAAAAAAAAAAAGAAAGAAAAAAAGAAAAAAAGAAAAAAAATGCAGATTCTTGCCATTCTTTCCATTGCAGAATTTTTTTCTCTAAGACAGAATCCCAGAGAGTTTTCAACATGGGAAGTTTCACAACAAGGATTTAATAGATCCAAAGCAGGAATCATTGGAGTTATAGTACATCCAGGACATCAGAAAATGTTCACAGGACAGGGCTGAGTAGCTGAGCTATTTGCAGGAGATAACAGGAAGAGGGGGGAGAAAGAAAACCCTGTCAGTACAATCCTGTTTGATTTAATGCATCACATTCCGAATAGAAATTTCTCCATGCAGTGAGTTATTTTTCAGTTTGCCTGTATGTATGTGTATTTATATGAAACCTTTTCTTAACTCAGGAAATTATGGAAAATACCTAAATTTTTTTCAAGTCCTGTTTATTTTACAGGAAATATTTTATGTACATTTTGTGTATGTTTTTCCTAAACAGAGTCATTTATATAATCCATTGTTGTTACTACTCAATCTGCTATGTCTCATAATACTCTCCTAATCAGGAAGTGTCCTATTTTATGATTAATCCAGAGGAGATCTGTGGAATTGCTTTCTATGAAGTACATTTTTCTTAATCCTGTCTCAAAACTGCTTTAGATGTAACAATTAGAAAATAAAGTGAACAAAGCTTAAGGTTCAAGACCACTTATTCAACACTTACTTTGCATGGCTTGATAGTCTTATTTTGGTTTTGACATACACTTTGGATTATGCCATCTTGAATTCAACACTTGTTTTACGACTTTCATAATGGATTATGAAAAGATATGTTAGTGAAGTAGGGAACCTGGAAGCATTTTTATATTTAAAGATCAGAATTTTAAAACTTGCTTTGGTCCAGAAGAAAATATCTAGGTTTGGGATAATCTTATTGTTCAATAACTTGATTTTTTTAAAGACTTCTCTTAAGCATGGGCAAATAATTAAGCCTGAAGTACTACATCTAAACATATACTGTTAAAGAAAATCTGAACACTGACACTGATTATTGATTCACTTTCTAAATTATTTCCTTGATTATATAGGATTGCAGCTACAGCTCAAGTTTCAGTGTTTCAACAGGTTTGAATTGATTCCATTGACATTTCATCTATTGACAGACTCCAGATCACAGTAAAGGATGCCACTGACATCTCCTGCTTGCATACTGACGCAGCCCTTACACTTGATCTGGTCTAGAAAACAAACCACAACAAACTAGCAGTTGTTCTTTGTAAGAAGTGTCCTTGAGAAATAGTTATGATGCAAAGGCAGTGACAGTAGTACAGAGGAGGAAATGGAAGATGTGTTATAATGAGGCTAGGATGCTTTTCTTTGAAGTTCAGAGCAACTTTTGCAAAAAAACTCTAATTTTTTAAGCAATCTCAATTATTGCTGACATGCTTCAGAACCTATCAATTCAATTGAAGGGATGTTTGGAGAGGAATGCAGTGTTCACAGTCTCGGGAAAAGACTTTGAGTCATAGGTATGAAGCAGAAAGAGCAATTTATCAGACTGCATGAGAAAGTGTTCAAGTGACCCTATTCATGCTTGGAAAGCCAGCATACATTTATAGTAAAATTACGTAGGGTCAAGAAGCAGTGAGTCAAGAGTACACTGAAATACCTAGTAAATGTTGCTGTCATTGAGCCTTCTGATTCAACAGTGATACGTGCTGACGGGTACACTGCAGAATGTTCTCTATTACCATATAGTTTTAAATGAGTGACTGAAATACTGATTGGGTATCGCTGACATTCAATTTGAGCAAAATAACAGCTTTGATGGAGCCCTGCGTCCACTATTTCTCTCCTGACCATTCCCTCTGCAGATCCCTTCCTCCCCTCCTTGTAAACAGTTCAAATATTTTGAGTGCCTTGAGCTGACTTTTCAGAGTTATAGTCTAGGTAGAAAAATACATTAAAATTTTGCAATGACAAAAGAGTTTGGAAACTCAGGTAAAAAATGGAGGTGGTGTGTTAGCCCTGGAAAGTATTATCATATCAAATATAACAAGTACAATGCATAGCCAAAAGAGGAAGTTAAGGTTTTGGTCAAAATTTGTCTAGGAATCCAATGCAGAAAAATGCAAGTCACCATGTAATCAGTTGTAAGGAGAAGTGGTCTTAATAAGTTCTGTAAGGAGCAGCTTTTAAACAAATTGCTACTCAACTGCACATATGCAGTAAATAGCAGAACCTATATAACAGCAAATCGCAATGCAGCCCAGGTGCAGTACACTCAGTTTTCTGACTGTTTGGTATTTAGAAGCACATGCAAATAACATGACAGCTTTGCTGTCAATCTAGTGTCTGGTGAGACATGAACAGTATATCCTACAAATAGTTAAAATTATGCTTTAAAATCCATTAGCGTATCTCAGGAACGCAGGTTAGAAAAAAATATGAAAGTGTATCGGTGTTGATACTATCACCTTTATGAACAAACTCCCTGTTATCTAGTTGTCTCAAGTTTTAGTAATTACATTTATATTATAGATAAGTATAAGCAAGCCAGAAGTAAAACACTGAATCTTAGAACTTCCAGAACGTAAGGATTTCTGCAAGAACCAGCAATTCAGTGAGGTTGCCTGAAAATACCTTAAAAAACAAAACAAAACAAAACAAAACAAAACAAAACAAAAAAACCCACAGCTATTTTTAGTACAAACTCTTCAAGAATTCCCTCCTCTTGAAAGCTCTCGGGATAAGCAACCTCCTGGGGCAAAGCCCTGAACTCATTCACCCATTAGTTTTGTGTTTGCATCACCTCTGGTCTACTTCTGCAACAACATTTTCTTTCCTTGGCTACTTCAAAATATCCTCTCTGCAAACATCCTTATTGCAATCCCAGCTTTATAAAAATGGAATAAGGATTAACAGCTTCAAACCAGCCGTCTTAAAGGTGTCAGATCACTTGAAGTATGTTATCATCCCCAGTTGGCCCAGATTCAGAAAAAAAAAAAGGAGGAACCAAGGAGTATTACAAGGAAAAGACTTCAGAGGGGAAATCATGTCCTTACACATTTATCCATTTATCTTAAATCTACCCTTTAATTAGGAGGTATTCTTCCAAGAGGGATTCATGCAAGACCTTTGTCTCAATTTGTCAGCTTCCAATGAATATGGTCAAGTAGGTATCAACAGGAACCAACAAATGAGGATATAATCTATTAACAGGTATAGAATTTAACAGTCCTCTTTTGATCATTTGAGGGTAAGGAAGAAGAGAGATGTTTGGGAACATCTGCTACCATTCTCCTGTCAGCTAATCAGCTGGGGATTTGGATGGACCTTATTAAAAAGAATACGCCAGGAACCTGTGCCCTCCTGCTAGAATGGCATTACAGTAAGATGTTGGCAGATGATTTGAGCTCTGTGTACCTTACAAGTTCGATTCCAGAGCAATCTCTCCCCAGCACCATGTTCTGCCATCCTTCAGATAGAGTAAGAAGCAAGATCCATAGTCTAACCACTCAGACCTTCCTGACACTCATCATAAATATCTTTGGCCCTTTCACAAAAAGAAATACCCAGGTTTCATCTCAGTCTAAAGCTTTCTTATTCTTGCTTTGATACACATTATCTTAAAATAAATGCCCCTAAAACGTAATGCTAAGATTTTAATGTTTCAGTAGCTGTTTAAGGCTGAGGAACTGAGCATTTCATACCAAGTTACTAGTTAGTACAAGCTTGTTCCTGCTGGATAAGGTGGAACAAAAATACAGAACAGTGTAAGCCATCCCACAGAGCCTTAAGATAATGGATAGCTGTGAAGTGAGGGTGAAAAACAGCAATGTGAAGTTTGGTTAGCAGATGGTCAAAGTCTTCCTGTAAATGACTGCACTGAGGCACACACTGAAGCCAATGTACACAATGTTGGCAATGTACTCTGTCTCTCAAAATTTGGAGATTTAATTCTAACTTGCAATGTAATGTAGTAATGCAAGAGGTTGTAAAGATGTTTAAGAAAACCAAATCCTACATCAGTTTAGTGGGATAAGTCCTTCGCTGATGCCAGTGGTACTTCTGATGTGGTTGAGTGGCATTTAGCCTAGTAGGGGTGCTCTGAAGAACAGTACTGCTACAGCAGCTGGGACTTAAAATACCATAGGAATGGATAATAGAAATACAAGAAACCTTCAGTTTTGCATTTGTTTTGCAGGTTACATAAAAGCACTATGTCAGTCTATTTGGGAATTTTCAATATCCTAAATACTGTTCATGGTAACCAATTTGTAATTCTTAACTCTGCTAGTGAAGTATACGCATCACAGAGACACCATCAGTATTTGTTAGTTTGCTCTTACTAGATTATCCAAGACATGTTTTTGTCACTTCTCTAGCTTAATTTGATGGAAATGCAATTTTCTTCCACCAATCATACTACTGACATGTAAAATCATAAGATTACTTTAATACATTTGTCATAATATATACTATAACCACTCAGCCAGTTTGTGAGAGAAAATTAAACAGCCTAAAAGCCTCCAGTAGCTTCTATGATTACCAGCTAGAAAAAAAGTCCCAGTGATTTTTTTAAGTGATTCTCCAGAATATGTCTCCATCCTTGAAGTCTTAACTCAGTTTCTTCAATCTTTATCTCAGCTCCTCAGGAAGCAAGCCTGGATTTTGCTTTTTTCTAGTGTCCATCTCTTTAAAAGACTAGCATACTTGAAAATACAGTGCACTACATTTTGAGGACACGGATAAAGCCCACATTTAGTGATTTATATGCAAACTAAACAACTGAGGATGTCAGCAGCTGCGTTGCAAACCCACAGCATGTGGAATGTTCTTCATGAAAAACTGAATACAGGTCTGGATTCTCCTGCTCAGATTTGCCCTTCCTTAAGTTTAGCAGACTGCTCAGCACTACAGCAGAGCAGGGCTGCCCAGACCTGCCCTTGCTCCACTACAGCTCCATTCCAGAGCACCACCAGCTCTGCAGTCATTACAAAATGCTCTTGGAGCAGAATCTTTGCATCATATTTTGGTGTGTCCAGATGGTTTAGAGTAAAGGTAGAGCAAATCCCAGTCTATCTGCAGAGGAGTAAGCAGATAGACTGGCATTTAGTTTTACCTAGTTTAAGCACAGACTTCGCTCAGAGTCCAGTATTTGAGGCACAGGGTTGTTAAGTATATTCAAATACAAAACTAACTGAGACAAAGGCAGGTAAGCTTTGTCCATACCTTACCTGGAATGGATTCAACTCTTGTGCAACAGTGTCTTTCATAGCCCATAGGATCCATCCTTATCAGGATGAACCACAAGTATTATGCAGTGCTACTTAAGTCCCCATGGTTCTGGGAATACTTAGACATATCAAAAAACTAAAAACATTTATTTAAATATTTCATAGCTACATTACACATGTTACATGACAAGGTAATGCATGCTTCCAGAATACAGCACAGGTGTAGGTACAACCTAGCTGGGTTATATGTAGCAGCTAGTGTAGATAGAGGACTGAGAGAAAAGTACAGTTAGCAAGCCAGACTGTTTCCTTGAAGCCTTATAAGAGAAGGATATCTGATCTGTTTGTCCCATCATTAGAAACCTTTCATGGATTATAATTCTTAATGCATTTTCCCAAAACAAATTGTGTAAGCAAAAATCTGTGGTGTAAAGAGAAATGAGCTACTTCTCTTCAACGTCTTCATTAATGATGGGCTCAAGTGCACCCTCAGCAAGTTTGCCAATGACACCAAGCCGAGTGGTGTGACTAACACATTAGAAGGAAGTGACGCCATCCAAAGGGACAAACTCGAAAGGTGGGCCCGTGTGAACCTAATGAGGTTCAACATAGCAAAGTGCAAGGTTTTGCACTTGGGTCAGAGTAACCCCAGATACGCATACAGACTGGGAGAAGAACTCCTTGAGAGTAGCCCTGCAGAGAAGGACCTGGGGGTCCCAGTGGGTGAAAAAATGAACATGAGCCAGAAGTATGCTCTTGCAGCTAGGAAGGCCAAGAGTATCCTCAGCTCCATCAGAAGAGCGGTGGCAAGCAGGGACAGGGAGGTGACTGTCCCTCTCTACTCTGCCCTCATGAGGCCCCATTTGGAGTACTGCATCCAGGACTGGGGTCCTCAGTACAGGAAAAATGTGGAGCTGTTGGGGAGGGTCCAGAGGAGGACCATGAAGATGATCAGAGTGCTGGAGCACCTCCTCTATGAAGACAGGCTGAGGGAGCTGTGCTTGTTCAGCCTGGAGAAGAGAAGGCTGTGAGGAGATCCCATTGCAGCCTCCCAGTATTTAAAAGGGGATTATAAACAGGAGGGGAATCAACTTTTTACAAGGATAAACAGTGGTAGGACAAGGGAGAATGGTTTTAAGCTCGAGGGGGGAAGGTTTAGATTAGACGTCAGGGGGAAGTTTTTTACAGAGAGAGTGGTGAGGTGTTGGAACAGGCTGCCCAGAGAGCCTGTGGATGCCCCATCCCTGGACGTGTTCAAGACCAGGTTGGATGGAGCCCTGGGCAACCTGGTCTAATACCAGATCTAGAAGTTGGTGTCCTGGCCTGTGGCAAGGGGGTTGGAACTTGTTGATCCTTAGGGTCCCTTCCAACCCAAGCAATTCTATGATTCAGTTAGTGATACCCAGAAGTGCAGAGAGCTTTGAGCACCACATTCAGAGGGTAGAAAGCCTGAAATCATCAGGTCTTGAGCAGTCTCAGGATCTCAAAAAATAGCTCATCCATCTCCAGAATTAGATATAATGCCCATTCAAAGTCTGGTTTGGAAGGAATGTTAAATCTCACCTAGTTCCAACCTTCTGCCATGGTCAGGGTTCTACTCTCTAGGCCAGACTGGGCCCTATCCAACCTGGCCTTGAACACCTTCAAGGATGGGTCATCCAGAGCTTCCCTGGGCAGGCTTTTCCAATGCTTCTCCACCCTCATAATAAATAATTTCCTCCTAACATCTAATCTAAATCTACCCTCTTTCAGTTTAAAGCCATTATGCCTTAGCCTGTCACTACATGCCATTGTAAACAGTGCCTCCTCAACTTTCCTGTAGACTCCTTTTAGATACTGGAAGGCCACAATGAGGTCTCCACAAAGCTTTCTCTTCTCCAGGCTTAACAACTCCAACTCTCCCATCCTGTCCTAATAGGAGAAGTGCTCCTATTCATTTCACTGGCCTCCTATGGACCCACTCCACCAGGTCCATGTCCTTCTTGTACTGGGGGCCCCAGAACTGAAAGCAGCCTTCTTAGAAGTAAGACTGGGATTAGGGCATCTATACCACTGCAGTGCATGAAGAATCGATGGAAACTTGAACGAGATCAACTTTCTAAGCTCTGGAGGTGGAACTCTAAGTTTTATGCCTGAATAAATTTGGATGCAGCCAAAACACTACCATGTCTATTGTTTCTTATAGCAGTTGAAGTTGATTTTGCCCACTCACTGCTTGCAGAAGGTATATATATATGAAAGAACCACAAATAACGTTTTGACAAGAGCTGCTGTCACAAGGCAAAAGTTCTTCTCACACCTTTGAGCCCTACAATTAGCTCAGGATAAATATTTTTCAGAGCACTAAGATGTAACCTGCACCTCTGTACACTACCCTTCAGAAATCCCATTTCTCTTTGGGAAAATTATTTTTGAATCCCCTTGTCTCTTAAGACTTCCTCATGGTCAAATAGGAGTAAAATGTGCAGTCACTAAGACGATTCTGCCCCTGCCATTAATACGTCTACTTGCACACTTGACAGGCATTCTGTTGAAGCAGCACTAAAAAGCAATGCGTGGTGCCTTAACTTTTTGGACTTTTCCTACAGAAACCCTGCTCCACCTTCTTGATGGATGTGGCATTTCATCACATTTTAATGGAATTGACACTGTTTCTTTCAGAATAGCATCAACTATCTGGAAAGCAATATCTTGTCATCAAAATTTACAATTATGTTGTGTTCTTTAAAAAAAAAAACAAAACAATCTAAGAACTCTGTACATAAAACAAGAACTTTTCTAGTGATTTTAGCTAGTGATTTTGAATATGCTTTTAAGGAACATTTTCAGCTGAGCATGACAACATTCAGCACTGAATGAAAGATACAGAGGTACTGAAACAGACAATTCTGGAAACAGAAGCCATCTGAAAACCACCCACCATCTTAATCACTTGCAGATGATGCATCATGTTATTTCCATCTTTAGACAACTTTTATTACTTTCCATACATTTTAGACATTTGCAGTGCTACTTTATTGCCTGTAATAAGTCTTACCAATCTCTCCGCAGGCATCCTAGATGGTAATGAAAATGATTCCACTTGGCTGCATGGAAAGGTGGGATTAGATGGCTCCTTCCTCAGCATCACTTATATTGCTTGTATGGCAGTTGGTGGAAAAGTGTAGTTTAGATAATCACTAGATTAGATTCTCACCTCCATTAGCCTAGCACTGTCTTACATTACCTGAGGCAGATTTGTAGCAGTTACGGAACAGCTGAGTGATTTTTAACAATACGTATTGTTAATATGGGACAGATTGATACAGCTAGAGCACACTACTGATTAAAAAAATGTAGCAGCAGTAAGTGTTACTTGATTTAGTATACAAGTGCAAGGTTAAAGAATTACATTTGTTTGCCTGCCACTTCGTCATTCATTACTGTAATCTTGTTTGTTTCTGGTCATGTCTGAAAATACGCAACCCCCAAAGCACTGCTTCCTGGAATAAAAGCATAGCTGTGTAAGGCAGTGACCCTTTTGTGTCTTTCATAGCACTGACAGTAGCTGTGAGTTTCCAAATGCTTTTTTTTTTTTTTTTTTTGGTACTTGAAGGATTCCAACTCAGTTTTAGGCATGAAAGGTTAATTAATAAAAATAAGATTTACATGGATGCTTACGCAACTGGTTTTGTGCTAGTTTTTTTTTTTTTTCATAAGATTTATTCTGAAATTTGTTGTTATCAGTGGGAACTAATTGATGGGGTGGCTGGTTCAGAATTCAGTTACAGAAGATATCTCATCCTTGAAGAGGTTCAAGTAAGAGATTATCACTAGGCTGAGAGGAGGCCACTAGAAAAGTGCCCATTTTTTAGGCGGCAATTAAAAATGGAACAGAGGCAGCTACTTTTTCCACAACCTAAAAAGCATAGCCACAGTTTTAACTGTTCCTTAAAAAATCTTCAGATTTCTCCACCTCCTCTGAGGTGCGTTTTCCTTTCCTGAACACTTCCTTTGCTCTAAGCATCAAAATGATGCCAAGATATAGAAGAATTGCACTTAAAGATTGTGAAGATTGGGAACAACAGGGCTGACCTAGCCCTGGGTGCAAAGTACACAGAAAAAAGAGTAAAACAATTAAAAAGCAGGAGAACTGTGATAGCACAAAAAGTTTACTGAGAAATCCAGAAAAGTCGCTTGGAAAACTGTCATGATGGCTTATGTGTGGTGGGAATGTTCTGCACATGGTTCGTTGATTTTAATGAAATTAATCATAAATATTACTCAAGGATCTGACCTTTTACTCTGAATTAAATAGAGGATTCAGATAAAGTTATTTTGATTCAGATGCAGACTCTGTGGGATACCTGATCTGTATATATAGAATTAGAGACAATGCAGACCAAATCCATTTTCAAGAACAGTTAATTGCATTTAAAAGTCACATTTAAAAACAAGTTTTTCAGGAAATTGCTTCTACAAAGCTCTGGCAAAGGAAATACTTAAGAGGAAATGTTTAAGAAATATACATCCAATCCAAACAGGAGCATTTCTGGAAGTCATCCTTTTCATGAAGTATTCATACAGCATCTTTAGCAAGAGTCTACTGTAACCTGAAAGAAGCCATTCTGCACTGCTGACAGCACCCAGACACACTAGGAGCATGTTTGTGTCGTTAAGATCCTGAGGACTGTTTTTCAGGACACATACCTACATAAATCCTCTAGATCTCAGAGCAAAGATTGTTCTCCACTCCCTCTCTCTATTCACTGAGACTTGGCAATAGCAGTATAGAGCTACTCCTCAGCATCACTAATCTTTCTCCTGGTGTGTCCCTCTGGTCAGTAAGGAGTCCAAGATCCACTGAAGTAGAAAGTTTCTGTTGCCAACATTATGGTCAACCATTATGGATAGTCCTGTGTAACACTTTCTTAGTGGTTCCTTATTTCTGGCCTCTATAGCATCCTCTGCCAGTGAATTCTGCCATTTGGATGTGCGCTTCCTGATAAAGTAATTTTCCTTTCCCAAGGCATTTCCCTGATACTAGCAGTAGAAATCCATGTCAGTCATGAGTAGACATTCCCTTCTGATTCTTTCCAATCTATCCATCCACGAGCAAATCTTTAACAAATTCTTTAGCTTGTGAGAAAACTGAAGTATCTCACTACCCTCTTCATACAGAAGCAATTAATATAGCAAACCCAAAAAGTGTGTTCCAATACTTTTTACAGCAACCATGTTCTCAGAGAGGGGTGGCAAGATCTGCACATAGTCTACAGGCACACCACAATTTAATGGCACTGAGATGTTTGCCATGTTTGTTCTCTCTCTCATTTCCTATCAATTCATATCTCTTGATTTGTTTGTTTTGTATTGTGCGTTATTTTTTATCACTTCTGACTGTTCCCAAAGAGTCTCCAAGATAACAAGTGAGCAGTAATTTTTCATGCAATACATATACTAAAGTACTTCCTTTCATCTTACTATCTTCCCTATCCCAATAAACGTTAGCTGCCAAATAGTGTTGTGTCTGATCATTGTGACTTTTATTTTTTGAACTACTGACTCTCCTGATATCATATGATATCCCCTTGGAGCACAGGAGGGACCCTCGTAGAAAAGGATTCATAGGAGATCCAACCTCCATTGCAAGCTGATTTGCTGCAAGGATAAGCCACACACCAGAGAAGCAAGAAAATGAATAGCATCTTGGACTGCTTTCAGCTCTCTGAGTAATACAAGTTCACTCCAACTCAAATGCAGTACTGCTGAAGGCAGTTTCCAATAATTCACTTGCCAGTGAAACGTGTGATGAACATTCACATGGTGAGTTAAGTCCATATGTGTTGATCTATTCTTCAACATACATTCTAATACTTGAAAAAACAAACAAACAAAAAAACACCCATCTCATCTGACCTGCATAACAATCCATTAGTCTTCAATGAATCACTTCAAGTTTGAATTAGAGTTTAATCTTTATTCATTCTTCACTTAAAAATAAATGCCCAACAGCTGAATCCCCAACAGTATGAATAAATGGTTATAGTAGTAGCCTCTTGGTGTCAAAAGTATTCAGAATCAGAACTCATTCAGCCACTGCTATTTGTTAATGCTCTTTTTAATCAGATTAAGTTGTTCTCTCATTCTAGTTTTGGCTCCAGTTAACTTTTACTAAACTGAAGACACTAAGCTCCAGGAGTCTTAATTGTTGGCCCTTTATTCACTCATCTTCCCATTCTTTAGCATCCTTTGGAAGGGCATCCTAGGTTTTGACATGCTTGAATGGCAGAAAAACCCTTGCCAGGATAGCAGCTGCTCTACCCTCAGTGAAAAGTCCCTAATTTTACTGTTATTTTTTCAGGCAAGCTGAAGCAGCTCTTTTGATAGCAGCAGCTGAAGCTTGCACTCAGCTGGTTGAACTTTTCACACCCTGCAAAGCACCAGCTCTAGTCCATTACTTCGTAGGCTTTTGCAGCACTATGGTGAGCCAGATTCCCTGTTCAGTTCTAGCTCTCCCAGAGTATATTGGGGTCATTTAATCCACGTGCAGGCTGCTGATGACCAGTAAATCATTCTTAGCAAAGAGTAAGACCCAAACAAACACAGCCATACCCTCTTAAAACTGACTTCTACCATTATCTTGTTCAGGGACTGTCAGCACTGATGCCTGTTTTTGCAAGCTTTGCTGAATTGCATGGCTGACAGGCCAAGATTCACCTTCCTGTTCTTTACTGTGGAGAGCCAGAGAAATAAATAGCTTCACTCTCCCATTTTAAGTCTATTTTATGCTGATTTCTACATGTCATTAAGCAATAACAAGTAGAAATTTTAATATATATACGCACTGGAGTGATAGAGTGGATAAAAATAAATCACGTTTTAAAATTCTCTTGAGGACAGCTCTGTAGCCTTCAAAAAGCAGCTAGATTAAGCACAGGAGAAAAATTATCCTAAGTGGTACTGAAGAGAATGATTAAGTTACCAGCTTGTTTTAATCTGAATTGAAGTTTAGAACGATACTTCCAAAACATAAGAAAACAAACTACATGTTCTTTCAATTTTACCAGATTCCTATCTGCAGCAGATTCATGAGTCTTCAATTCAGGCCAATCTTTGGGCTGTAAACCAAGACAGCTCAGCAGGAAGGGAAGGATGGTCTAGTACTACAACTCTTTCCTTAATCTGCAGATTCTTTCTTGTGCCACCTAGGACCACCTCAGAAATTTGCACTTTCTTCTACTGCTACCTTCTTCTATTCACAATATTTAGTCAGATCTAATCTAGTGAAAGTCATACAAAAAATATATTACCTAAAATATACACTCACAAACATATGTATTTTAAGTCCTGACCTGAGTACAACTTGCTTGGCTGTCTATGACTCAGATTCGCCACTTCGGTCCAGTGAAGTTATTGTTGTATGCAGAAGTTCTGATGCTGCTTCTCCTAATAACAGGAAAAAAAACCCAAAAACCCAAAATCCAGTAGTATCACTAGGTTTTAAGCAACATGAACTGTGATAGAAAACCTTTAGGACTGAAAGCAAACCATACACCATAGAAGTCTAGCACCTAAAGCAAACATGGCCTATCCTGAAATATCCATCCTCCCAGAAGTGTCTAGCATCCTTCAAAAGGATCTGGGGCCTTCTGCAGAAAGCCACAGCTGTTTCAGCAGCAGCAAGGCTGGTACCTTTTGTGAAGGACTCAGATGACTATAGCATTCACCCTGGAAGAAGGCTCCTTTGACTTCTTTGCTGTCAGTGCCTCCAGCCACCTTGCCACAGGCTGCAGCTTAGCAGCACTCAGAAGGAGAGGATTGGGACAGGGATATTGCCCCCACTCCTCCTCCAGAAGCTGCATCTCCATGACCTGTGCTGCAACCTCAGCCAGGATCGTGCTTTACCCATTAACATTTTGGTGCAAAGTATTTAAGGGAGCTGGGATTGAAACCAAGGCTTCTTGATTGGTAGATGTCATAGCAAAGACATTAAGTACTGACCTATTGGTCACTGAGTATTAGAATCATAGAATCGCCAAGGCTTGAATAGACCTCCAAGATCATCCAGTCTAATTGTCCACATACCAGTATTTCCCCACTAAGCCATGTCCTTTAGTGCAACATCTAAACGTTTCTTTAGCACCTCCAGGGACAGTGACCCCACCACTTTTCTGGGCAGCCCATTCCAGTGTCTGATCACTTTTTTGGAGAAGAAATTTTTCCTTATGTCCAACTTGAATCTCCCCTAGCACAATTTGAAGCTATTCCCTCCAGCCCTATCACTAGTTACACGAGAGAAGAAGTTGACCTCCACCTCACCACAGCCTCCTTTCAGGTAGTTGTAGAGGGTGATAAGGTCTCCCCTGAGCCTCCTCTTCTCCAGACTAAACAATCTCAGTTCCCTCAGCCACTTCTCATAAGACTTGTGCTCCAAACCCTTCACAGCTTCATTGCCCTTCTTTGGACACTGCAGGGCCTTGACATTTTTCTCATAGTGAGGGGCCCAAAACTGAACACAGTACTCAAGGTGCAGCCTCACCAGTGCTGAATACAGAGGGATGATTACTACTTTGCTTTTGCTGGCAACATTATTTCTGATACTAGCTAGGATACCATCGGCTTTCTTGGCCACCTGGGCACACTGCTGGCTTTTGTTCAGCCAAACATCAACCAGCACCCCAGGTCCATTTCCTATGAACAGTTTTCCAGCCACTCTACCCCAAGCCTGTAGCATTGCCTGGGGTTGTTTTGGCCAAAGTGCAGGATTTGACACTTGTTTTTGTTGAACTCGCCTCAGCCCTGAGATCCAGCCTGTCCAGATCCCTCTGTAGGGCCTTGCTACTCCCAGACAGATTTACATTTCCTCCCAGCTTAGTGCCATCTGCAAACTTACTGAGGGTGCACACAGTCCTGTCATCCAGATAATCAATAAAGATATTGAACAGAACAGTCCCCAGTACTGACCCCCAGGAGTACCACTCATGACTGGTCTTCAGCTGGATTTAACTCCATTCACCACCACACTCTGGGCCTGGCCCTCCAGCCAGTTCTTTATCCAGCAAAGAGTGTACCTGTCAAAGCCACAGGCTGCCAATTTCTGTGAGAGAATGCTGTGGGAGACAGTGTCAAAGGCTTTGCTGAACTCCAGGTAGACTACGTCAACAGCCTTTCCCTCATCCACCAAGTTGGTCCCTTGATCGCAGGAGATCAACTCAGTCATAGAAGGATATCACTACTGTCAGATACTACTGTCAGAATACTTTGGGCTGGCCCAAAGTTAAAACTTACAATTAGGAGCATTATTCACATTCCTCTTAAACACAGAAGGACAGAAGGCATGGGGTATCAACCACTCTCTCAGTAAAGAACCGGAAGGCAGTCTGCCTGCCTTGCACAGACAGTAAACCTCAGTTAGCCATGTTAATTCACCATCTATCTAGCAAAGGCTTTTGTGTTCAACAGTAGTAAGGATGTTCTTTTTCCCTTCTAAAGAAAGATGAATTAAAGACCAAGGTTATATCCCTCCAGGTTTTATTTCTTCTGTAAAAGATCATATTAGATTTCATTGAATAGGCTTAAGAAGATCTTATAAAATAATGACAAAAGCATTTCAATTGTCTTAATAGCAGACATAGAACAAACACAGATTGCACCCTTACTTACTTAGCAGCATGAAACCAAGTTTACAACTGGAAAAAGTTAAATGGGAGAAAACAAGTTTATTAATTGCATTTTATAAAGTAGAAGTTTGATTCAAAAGAGATACAGAGCATGTAGTCAGCTAACAAAGGGATCACGGGCAATAGATCTCAGTATTTTGCTATTAGAATAAAATGGAATATCAAAGTATTGTCAAACCAGACATTCAGTAATATTGCCAGGATTTGGAAAGTATTAGTTTAAATTCTAAATTTTAAGATAATTAATTATCCATGTACATGATTTTCAAGAGTACTTCTTATCTGCAAGTATATCTGACATAAATAATGGCCACAGGTCTTCCAGAATGAAAACCAGGCCATTGGACCACAGGATACTCTGGAAGTACCTTAATGAACAGCTAAAAGATAAGAAGCAGAGGCATTAGGTACATAAAGATCCAGATGCATCTGTGCTCTCCCTTCCTAAAGCCTAACTTTCCCTCCAGGTAAAATAGAGTTTCCCATGGCAGAGATGTAGGTAGAGTGCCAGCAGCATTCTTTCCGCATCCCAGAAGCATGTGTGATTAGTTGGAAGACATCTCAAGAGATACAAAGAAAAAAGCCTGTGTTAAAAATAGCTTCTAAACCTCCTTGCAGCTTGCCTTTAAGTAGATTTAAGATCTATTTTAAAAGCCTACTGGGTGCATCCCCTACAAGTATGTCACATACTTCAAAGGCACTATAAAACATAATGCCTTTTTCCAGTCCAACCTCTCCAATCTCATTAAAGCATCTTCAGATTTTAAATTTTGGTGGAATTTCATAGGCACAAAAGTTTAGGAAAGACCACTCCTGATGCATGCACTTTGTGTCTTAAGCCAACTCACTTGGACAACTTTGCTATTCTATGCTTGAAGCTATAGTTGGTTACATATACAGTTTGTATTGGTAATGTTGACTCTTACAGTTTCCAAGTCCTTAATATTTGCAGTTTTTATTAAAGCCACATTTCTTGCTCTGAAAATACCAGCTTTGTTTTCAATTTTTTTCTGCCCTCAATACGGGAGAGAAGGAAAGAGGTACAAGACAAATCAGGAAAATTTAAGCTCCGAAACCTAAAGTCCAAAAAAAAAAAAAAAAAAAAGCCAGGATGGAGGAAAATAGTGTATATTTTTAAAATCGCTCATGATTTCTGGAGCTAACTCAGTTTTCACAAGTGCTTGATTTAGCAGTACTTTGACAGTCCTGTTTCATTTTCACTGTCTGAAAGGAAGATGAACTCCTGGTGAGCCTTTTGATGTTTAACATCCCCTGAAATCTACCTTGATCCCTACAGAAACCTAGGGCAGTAGGGAACCAGCATCTGGGCTCTTTCTGATCCAGCTCCATCTCCCTCTTCTACCTAGGCTGAGGGCTGCTCTTGGGACTTCCTGATCTCTGTACCCTTACTAGGATGAGCAGGAACACTTGCTACTGTGTGCTACTGAAAAGCACACAGTCCACTTCCACATGCTTCCCTGCAAGAGTAATCTAGATGTGCTGCCTTGTATCAGCCTTTATATAACCCACGGTGAATGACCCTGGATTTTGAGGATACTATGGGGTGCCGTCTATACCAATACAGGAGACTCTATCCCAGGCATGTCCAACCAAGCATTGGTGCACTATTAACCCTATCTGGGCTGAGAGAAGGGCACAGGGTACAATGCAGTGTTAGCTCAAGTTGTGGCAAATAATTTTTTGGATTTTGATACATTGGCTAAACACAGTCTTTTGAATAGTAAAAAAATATGCAGATGTGCTTTCCATCTTGGTGAAGGACTGTGAGAAGAGGTTTCAAGATTGTAAAAAAAAATCATCAATTTTTTTGTTTATTTGCAACTCCATCTTCAGTCAGCATAAATACATTACCTGCAAATTTTCAAATGGAATATGTAGACTTGTAATCAAAAATCCAATCATGTCTCTTTACCAGACTTTTATGACGTCACTTATGAGAGAGAGAAATATCCCTTGCTTCACAATCACGTCTTACTTGTATCGTTGTTTTTTGGCAGTATGTACATTTGGGAGAAACTGTTCTCAAGAATGAAGCACAGAAAAAGTAGAATTTCATCAAAAATCTGACAAACACCTTGAAAGCTCAGTAAGAATGGCAACTGCAGCCATAAAACCAGACTGATGCATTAGATTCACAAAAAGAAGGTCAAGCATCCCACTAGTTTTAAGTTTTTGACGTTCATCAATGCTTGCTGAAAATTCATGGAGACCAAACAGTGGATGTGAGCACAGTGAGGTGGGGGGTGTGTTTCAGCAGTAGTGACAGTGAGTCACCTACAGCTGTGTAGATTTTTACAAGCATAGCATGCAGGCTCTTGTTCATGGATGGCAAAAATGTAAAGCTAATGATGGTGATAACATTGAAAAATAGTCCTTTGTAGCTGAGAATTTGCTCTATCAGGGAGTGTTATTGTGCTCTTTGTATCCGTTGTTTCCATGGAAGTAAATAGGAAGCATTACTTTTGGAGCAATATCTATGCCTATGTGGACCAAGACAATTCCTCTCCACTCAATGCAGCCAAGGAAAGCCAAGAGGCTGGACACTCATGCTCTATCCCATCCTTACCCCTCTGAGATTCTGATTAAACAATTTACCTAGCAGAATAAGTCCTCACCACACCTGTAATGGCTGCTAAGTAAGCAAGAATAACACAGAAGAATATGATTAGCCTGAAGCAGCTCCTCCATAACTAGTCTGCAATGCTGCTTAATACAGCTGAGAAATAAAACCCTAACTGAATGTTTTGCACGAGTTATACCAATAAGTTCAGCAAGGACAAATTATTCCAGAAGTTAGTGTACAGAATTTAGTGCATCTGATCTGAAATGATACCTCTGGCTGCTAATACAATTGCAACACTAAAAAAGACAAGTTAAATTTAAAAAGCCCTGAATCTCAAATTAGAAAGAGGAATCTGAGTCAGAGCTGTTCTTCTTACTACCGAACTCTGCTTGGGCAGAGACTTCTACATTTGTGTAATTTAACAAGAAATATAATGCAGTTTTCTGGCATCTGCTTGCCTTTCATTTAGGAAAATAAATACAATGCTTCTTGATGAGTAATTAGATCATAAAACAATGATTTCAAACTGAAATAATTCCCTTAATTTCACAGGAATTACTAGACTATTCTAATCCATATACGTGACAAGACGAGTTCTGTGTATGTTTGTTTGTTTGTTTGTTTTGGGGGGGATGGAAGGGGGAGCAGAGGGAGGGAAGGAGGAGTTGTGAGTTTCCTACAGTAGGAAACAGAAAAGAAAATATCCAACAAGATTCGGTGATGTTAATAGAGAGATATTTTCTTGATCACCTTCTCTAGGATCAGGGTCTATCTGCCAGCACTTCCAAATCATACTTTTTGTTTCTACACTGTGTTTATAAGCATCTGCTCATTCCTGATCACACCACTCAGGAGGGATGCTTCTTCTCTTCCCAAAGGTTAATAATGTTGAATTATTCTTTGAAATCTCTGTTTATTCATTTTTAAGTCCCTCCTCTATAAACACTTTTGCCAATTTTCTTTTATCTTGGTTGAATATATATTAAGTGATACGTAGTGCAGAAGTCCAAATCTACTGCTTCAGAATATTTAGTTATTTTTAATAATGAATTGGAATGAAATTGGTATGAGAGCCAAAAGCTAGCATATTCTGCTCACCAAGTCAAACCAGAAATTTCTGTAAATTAACAGGCTTCCTAAAACCTAGAGATATTTAGCCATTTTTCCACCAAATTCAAGTACTAATGAGACTGATGTTAGGGCTTCTCACCTGCTCCATTTTTTGATTGTGTTGTACCTGTGTCCTACTCAATTTGATTTTCAAATCGTCACTATCATCAGCTTTCCTGGATATAAAGCTAGCCACTTTTATGTCTGTGAAGTTGCATCTTAGTGACAAAAGGAGCTGTGGCAAAGTGGATTTAAAAACATGCACTTCTTACTACAAGTTTTCTTCTCCTTTCCATTGTTTTCCTTTGCTTCTCTAGATATCACAGAAAGATACAGCTTGCCTGCTTAGTACTACTATGTTAAAGCCAGAAAAAAAAAAAAAAATCATTCAATTGCTACAAAAGTATCTTAAGAACCAACAAGCCGTAATTTAAATTACAATATCATTTTCCAATTGTACAATCACAATACATGTATCATTTTTCCACTCTAAAACTGTGATCTGTGAAATGACAGTGAGATGTTTTGTCGCCAAACACATGTTCTCTGCTGTGGGGGTAAAAATGCAGCATTGTCCTCGGAGTTGACTAACACTGCTTTAGTGTTACAAGTCCACCCTATGGATCAGGCTCCTTCCCCTGCAGCCTGGTATATGTGTACTGATTGGTGTTCTGATTCAGAGGCCTCCCCCAAGCTAACTCCGCTTCATCAGTTCTCCCCTTGATCCTTCCTTAGAAGACTAAATGTTGGGAAGTTCTACTCGTGCCAAAGTTCTGGCAAAAGAGCAGTGTTCCTTTTGAGGATAATTGCCCTACAGAACAAAATCTCTTCAATTTGCCAGGCACCCCAAAATCATCTTTAACACCAAAAAGCTCACATGAGAGGAAGGGGGACATTTATTTTCTTAAGCCTTGAACAGCAGCAAAACTGGTTACTGTATTTACACAGAGACCCACAGAAATTATAAACCACGTATTAGTCACTGGTAACATACAGGGGTCTTGAACCACAAAATCCTGTCTTTTATTTAGCTGTCAATCTCACATAGATTTTCCAGGTGGTACTCAGTCTAAGAACCTGGACTCAGGCTGCTCTTAGAAATCAAGCCTGAGCTGAGCAAAGAAACAACTATTTGTCCCTATGGCCCCTTACAGTTCCCACTTCAATGCAAAGCCTTCCCTCTGCTCATCCTTCCAGGGCTTCACATAACTCATTTAGATGATACTATAATGTTTGTCCCAAAAGAGCACTCACAAAGGTAATGCAAAGACATCCACTGGGACAAGCATAGGCCAGACAGAAAAAATTGTTTATTGAAGATGAATGAAATGCCTAAACAATATTATACTTGGCTGTAAAAATAAGACCATAGAAAGTTAAACTCCAGCTCCAAGCTGGTGGGAATATAAAACTGACTGGAATATGACTTTTAACATACAGCTTAGAAAGCGATCTGCTTTTGTTATGTACCTAAAGCCTATTTTTTGGTCAGATCTGGCATCACAGCAGTCACCTCAGCTCAAGGATGAAAGCATGCCTGGTGCAAGTGTCCTGTGAACATGGGCTGAAGCACACTGACATTTTTCAAGTACAAGATATACCTTTGGTTTTTGTTTTCTGACTCCTGCTTAACCTGGTTCAGGTATTGCTTCGCTTCAATGAGGAGCTGTCAGAGGGTTGTCTACCGGTTGGTGACAGAAAACTTGGAACATCTTCACTAGATGTACATCTGGAATAAGCAGGACATTATTCTCATACACCAAACATAGAATATCCCGTGTTGGAAGGGACCTATAAAAATCAAGTGTTCCATCCGATTCTACCACTGGTCTCCAGAGAGGAGATCAAAACCTGCCCCTCTGCTGCCCCTCATGAGGAAGCCATAGGGTGCCACGAAGTCTCCTCTCAGTCTCCTCTTATATAAGCTGAATGAACCATGGAACTTTAGCCACTCCTCATACATACTCCCCTCTGGACCTTTCTCCTAGCAGCCCTCCCCTGGACACTAATAGCTTTATGTCCTTTTTGTACTGTGATGCCTAAAACTCCACACAGTACTCAAGGTGAGGCCACACCAGTGTCGTGTAGAACAGAACAATCACTTCCCTTGCTGGCTAGCAGTGATGTGCTTGATGCACCCTAGGATACGGTTCTTCTTCCTGGCTGCGTGGGCACACTGTTTACTCATATTTAACTTGCTGTTGATCAAGAGCCCCAAATCCATTTCAGTGGAGCAACTCTCCAGTGCCTCATCCCCCAGCCTGTACATATAGACAGGGTTGCACCTTCCCAGATGCAAAACCCAGCACTTGCTCTTGTTAAACTCCATGTCGTTGGTGATTGCCCAGCTTTCTAATTTGTCTAGATCTCTTTGCAATGCCTCTCAAACCTCAACGAAGTCAACAGCTCCTCCCACTTTAGTATCATTGTTCAAAACACCAAGTCCTACATCCAATCATTTAAGAAAAGATTAAAGAGAACTGTCCCTAAAATGGAGCCCTGGGGAGCCCCACTAGTGACTGGCTATATTGTTTCTGATGCAACCCCATTTACTACAACCCTTTGGACCCAAGCCATCTGCCAATTGCTCACCCATTGCATTATGTTTTTGTCTAGCCATATGCTGAAGATTTTGTCCAAAAGGTTACTGTGAGAAACAGTATTGAAAGCCTTACTGAAATCCAAGGAAGTAACACCAGCTGGCTTCACTTGGTCAACTAGATGGGAGAACTTGTCATAAAAGGAAATTAAGTTAGTTAATTGGGACCTTTCCCTCACTATCTTATGTTGGCTGTGACCAATGACAACATTGTCCTTCAGGTGTATTTCAGTAACTCCCAGCATAATTTTCTCCATGATTCTACCAGGCACTGAAGTGAGACTGACAGGCCTGTAATTAGCAGGCTCTTCTTTCTTGCCTTTCTTGAGAACTGGAACAATGATTGCCAGATTCCAGTCAACAGGGACCTCTCCAGATTTCCAAAACAGTTGAAAAATAATTGAAGAGAAGTATTGCAATGATACTGCCAGGTCTCTGAGAATCCTGTTATGGATCCTATTAGGTGTCACAGATTTACAAGTATGCAAGCAAGGCAGCAAATCCCATGTTGACTGGAAGGTGATCATTACTGCAGTCACAATCCTCCGACTCAAGGCACCTGAGGCCCCAAAGCCCATTATCAGTTTTGAAGACAAAGAGGACATTAAATGTCTCTACCTTGCCTATGTCCCTGTTTTTAAGATGACCATTCTTATCAGGTAACGATCCCATGTTCCCTCTAGTCTTACTCTTGTTGTTAAGACACCTTAAAACAAACAAACAAACAAAAAAAACCATACACAAAAAAACCCTCTTTGTTGTCCCCCAGAGTATTGGCCAACTTCAAGTCTGAACTTTGGATGCATAAACTTTCTCCCTACAAAGGCAAACAGTATCACCGTAGTTTTCTCATGTTGCCTGACCTCAGTTTCAGCAGCCATACTGTTTCTTTTTCCTCTGAATCTGCAGTAGAAAATTCTTGTTCAGTGAAGTCAGCCTTCTACCCTGCCTGCTTTAATTCTGACATTTTGAAATTGCCTGTTCCTGTGCTTTTAAGAGGTAGTACTTAAAAAGTGACCAGCACTGATGGGCCCCAACACCTTCAAAAGCAGTTTCCCCAGAGATCGCGTTGACTAGTTCCCTGGCCAGCCTGAAATCTACTTTTTCCGTATCAGAAGTTGAGGTTTTCATGGCAGATTTCCTCATATCACTGAAGATTTTAGATTCAGCCACTTCGTGGTTACTATGGCCATGACAGCCACCAATTCGTACTTCATGCACAAGACCTCTGTTCACAAGCAACAGATCTAGGAGGGCACCTTTCCTCATCAGTTTGCTGAGTACATGTACCATGAAGTTGTCATCAAGGTGTTTTAAGAATCTCATGGACCTCTTTGCATCAGCTGTGTGGTGTCTTCAGGTAATGTCTGGCAAGTTGAAGTCCCCTATAAAGATAACAGGGGCGTTGATCTAGAGGTCTCAGTTTCTTAAGGACTAATTCCTCAGTGTTATCACTGTGGCCAGGTGATCTACAGTAGATTCCCACAACAAATTTCTATATATATCAACTGTATTTTTAAACATTAAGTGCTTTATTAAGCATATCCAAATAGATCATTTATTTCCCTATCTCATACTGCTAATGAGGTAATTCACTAGCAATGGTACAATGAGTAAACCTACCACTACACCACCGTTTTCAGGGAAATCTTCAAGTGATTGGAGAGGGAAGGGAGAGATGTGGAGTGCCCACAAGAACAGGAAACTGATTCGCTCTCTCTTCAGTAGGTGTGATCAATAAGCAACAGAAAGAATATTTAATTCAATGAAATACCTCTCTACTGCAGATTGATATGTACAATTGTATTGTCAGATTAAGCATGCACATTAAGATACCCACATTTACATGGGTGGATAGTGATAGGACAAGGGGGAATGGTTTTAAATTAAGACAGGAGTGGTTTAGGTTAGATAATAGGAGGAAGTTTTTCATACGAGGGTGGTGACGCACTGGAACAGGTTGCCCAAGGATGTTGTGGATGCGCCACCCCTGGAGGCATTCAAGGCTCTGGGCAGCCTAGTCTGGTGGCTGGTGACCCTGCACATAGCAGGGGGGTTGAAACTAGATGATCTTTGAGGTCCTTTTCAAACCAGGCCATTCTACGATTCTATGATGCCAGACTTAACCAGGAGGGATGAGATGGACATATCCTATCTGATGCCTTTACTCTTGGCAGAAGGCAGGACAGGCAGACAAAGCAATAGTATGTTTGATGGCCACAGCAAATCTACCAGAACATCTATGAGGCTTAGCAAGGATCAAGAATCATCAAAAAAGCTTCTGTAAAGAAACTGAATATTATGGTACAGAAGGGCTATCTGCTTTTGTATTTATCAGCTGAAAGGCACAAAAGACTCCGGTATTATCAAATTAGACATAAGAGCTAGCAAACGTGAATACAGAAGATACAGCTTTTAAACAACAGCTTTCCTAATTCAGAGTCACAGATGACTTACCTACCTGAAAACATGAATGGAAACTAAAGTAGAACATAAGTTTATTTAGGCCTAGTATACAGGTACAGTTATCATACCTAATTCTTATTAATACCAGTTGCTACACAAGACTTGTAATAGACAAACTTACCTTAAAAGTGCAATCTAAATTTGTATGAATGCTAGATGATATTTCTTGTATATGTATATGCATATTTTCATATGGAGTAGATGTCCAAATGTCAATTTCTATATTATCATAGCTTTGCTGAAACAGGGAGAGCTGTGGGGTTAAAGTCACCAAGCCCCGAGGAAGTCCATGCAACAGCATCCCAAGCTGTACCACCACAGTCCTGACACCAGAAAATGCTGAACAACAACCTCAGTTCTACTCAAGTGTAGATGCTCCTAAGTCATACTGGCATCTGCATGGTATGAATTACAGCTAAGACAGTTACTTGTCAGTCACCCCTGATGTACAACCTAGTTTTCAGCATTTCTTTTTCATATTTAGAGCCCCTGAGTTTCAATCAGTGGAGTGTAGCCTACACTTATGGTTACAGTTTCAGACCAATCACGTAGAGCTCTAAGTCAGGCAAATTTAAGCCTCCCTACTTACAGGCAGAGCAGTTAAACATTTTGGTTGTGGCCTGCGGTCATGTCAATAAGTTTCTGCAGGATTAGACCATAAATGTCATGTTACAGAGAAGAAACTCAACCCCACAGTCTACTTTCACTGCCATTAGGCAGGAAAACAGCAGGGAAAGATGTCCGGACTTGCTCCCATTCAGAAAATATCCTGTACCTTATTTTTGAATGGAGAGAGCAAGTCATTCATTTTAGGATCTGAACTCTGTTTGTGACCATCATAGACTTTCCGCATGACCTCAGGCAGCTCACTTATGTCTTTCCATGCCTGAATGTGCACACAAGTAAAATGAGATTTGATTTGAAATATATGGATAGAAAAATATGCCTGTAGAAGTAAACAGTTCTGAACAAGGCCCTGGAAACACATGCTTAATGAGTGCAGCCTGTCTCCTTAGAGTATACCAAGTTAATACTTGCTGTGCACTTTTCCTGTATCCTCAGTGTGCAACTCTCTAGAAGTACTGCTAGTATTCCTAATGAGCTCAGCCTTACAAGACACCCATGAGCATGGAGCTCAATTTTGCTCTTGCAAGAAATGGAGAGATACTAGATCACTTGTAAAAGATTACAAAATAAGGCTATATAATATAGAAAATCACACCTTACAGGAAAATCCTGTCTGTAGTAAGTTCTCTAGCAGAATTCTTACAACCCTCAGTGAGGGACTGGATCCTTAAAAGCTTTTACAATCATTTTCAGTGCTCAGCAAGTCATAGAGATTACTACAGCTTGAGCAGTATGATTTCTTTTGAGATCTACAGACATTTAGTGTATTATAATGTCTTCAGAAACGTATCAGTGCAGGAGACACTGTTGCCTACTTCTAATATATGGAGTCTTCTTTGAAATGGTAAAGCAATTTCTTGAAAATACTCAAGGTTGACTCTTCTAGATTCATTTAATTCAATTATTTAAATCTCCTTTCACTGTATTACCATGTTGTAAAAGAATTTAGCGCAGGTGGTCTTTCAATAATTATTTCCTCAATTTCTTCTTAAAGAAGACAGTTTTCTCAGATTAACTCCAAGGAAAGCAGGCTGGCCCTACGTCCCAATTTAATTGTATAGTTCTTTTAAATTTATACTTGCAGAAGCAGCAGCTATGAAATTAATAAATCCAGAAATTCATGAAATAACTACAGGCTTTCTGAAAAAAACAGCATGAATGATTCATTGCTCTAGTTAAACTGCTTGTCATTAGCACAAGCAGCAAAAAAAAAAGGAAGAAAGCAGCTGGTACTTTAAAATCTTAATAAAAAATGCAGAAGAGAAGGCAACATTTGGTCTCTTGGGAAATAAACTTGACTGAAGTGTCTCCTCCCTTAAGGATTCAACTTCTAAAACTCCAAGAACAAGAAAACATACGCTCTTCTGGGAATGTCTAACTCTGCATTCTTTTGATAAGGCAAGCTTTTTATTTCATTTGGGTTAAATTGGGGAGCTAAAAAGACACACACCACATTTCCACTCTAGTACTTTAAAATGCAGTGTGTAGGTTCAAAGAAGGGAAAGCAATCACTCAAAATCTTCTAGGACCTTTCAGAATAGAATGCATCAGAAAGCCACTAAGTAGATGCTCAATACCCAAGCAACTTAGAGCAAAAAAAAGTTGGAGGCTATAAAACCACTGAGATGTTTATGTAGCCACAGTTCTCAAAACAAAGACATTTTTCTCCTCATGATCCTGAAGTGAGCTATCATGACTGTAGTTGCCCATTCTAGTGACTGACAATCTGGGGGAACCAATCCTCCTACAATGTGATACACTAACTACTCACATTGAATTCTGAGTAAAACAAACAAACAAAAAAAATCAGCATTTACATATTTTATTATTACTTTAGAACAAAATGAGAGAGTGTCAACATATACTTTACTTTTTCTTTCCTTCTTTTTTTAAAAAGGAGTTAAAATACATCTGGAGCAGGCTTCAGTCAAAAGCCCAAAGAAAGAGAAAGTTTAACTGGGAGGTCTAGGAGGCATAAAAGCCACAGGAAGTTAAAACTAGTGAAAGCCAGTTAGCAAGCATCCACTACTAATTAAGTGCTTTGCATCAAATACAAGAGCTTATTAATCTGTTGTTAAAATACTACTATCTAAATTTATTCTAGTCATTTAATAGAAAAGGATTTTCTGTTAATGAGATTAAGCAACTATAATGAAATTACATAAATCTGCATTTATACCTTTTTAGAAATAGACCAGATACCAATAGTTGATTAGTTCAGCTATATCCTTCTTAGCAGTCATTCAAATCCATTTCATTTGACTGGACCATGTTTGTTAATTTACAAATAGCTTTTATACACTTGTTTCTAAAATTGTTACTTGTCTGCTAAACTTGGTTACATTGCTCAGATGTCTCTTAATGTTAAAGGAAGAGATAAGAGGTAATTAACATCTTGAAAAATTCTTTGCTTGAGAAAACAGAGTAAATCAGAAGTCAAAGACTTCCAAGAATACTCCTTGTGCAAAGAATCACATATTCATTGAAGCTGATAAAGGCTCTACACCAAAATGCAAGAAATTATCTGAAACTTATTTCTTTCCTTATACGCTGGCTTGATGCAAAACTTTGAAAAAATCAAAGTGCAAGACTGGTAGACCAAATGGTTACTCAGGTACTAACTGTACAGACCACATGCTTTGACTCAGGCAAAAGGCCTCTCTCACCTTGCATGCTGTCTAACAGCATACAGGTATACACAACCCTAGATAAACATAAGAGCTAGGCAAGTGTATTGTGAGATACATCCAAACTACTCACATGCTTCCAGATATGTTGAGCAGCCTACCAGGGAACAGCAAAGGGAGACAAACCTGGAGCTGAGTACATCCACTGAGAGCAGAATCAGGCAACTGACAGGGTCCATAAGCACCGTAAAAGGCAAAAGGACAAAAACAGGTCCTCAATCCCCTCAAAAAAAGAGAGCTAGAATTAGAGATGAGGCTACAATATTGGCCCCATCTGTCAAGGCCAAAAAGCAGCGGTGGATATGAAAAAAGAAAAAAGAGTGTATGCCCAAACCTGGGCTTAAATGGGTCTACTAGGCCAATAGGCACAAGGGAGGCCCAGGTAAAGCTGGTCGAGGCCATTAACGCTGTTTGGTGCCCTCAGAGCTCCTCCTGTAGCCATTCTAAATTTGCCTTTACTGTGTCTCTTTTGATTTTGTTATTCCATAAAGTCTTTTCTTCTGTCTCAGTCACTTCTTCTATTTTGTCTTTCTACAGAAATTGTATGATTGCTCTTCACCCTGTTCTCTAACCATTTTCTAACTCTTTGTCCTTCTGAGATGGTGGGAGAGCACATTTTCCCATGATCATTTGAAGATGGATATATTACAAATGTGTACAATTATTGCCTGATATTCTGTTCTCTGATTCTTACTAATAGTTTGAGAACACTTGGAAATTTTTATTTCAGTCATTAGTGAACACACAGTATTATTTTGGTTGGATTATACCCTAAATAATGTTAGTCCATAACCCTTTCTTTTTTTTTTTTTTAACACATAAAGCTAGAACTGCTTTACTTCCCCTGATGCTGAATTTTCTCTGCCTTTCCTTGCTGTGTTGGAGAGTATTTTGAGATCCTACTGCGTGTCTGCCCAGTTAGCTTTTACCTTCACTACCTTGGTTAATTCAGGATCCCTGGCAACATGGGTTCCCTGACTACACAGTTTGTTTCAGACTGTATCTTCCTTCCAGTCTATACAGGCTAGAGGGGACTTCTTGATAAGTACGTTTGTTAAGATGGTTGCAAGAAGTTCCATGACTTGACTCCCAGTCCCACGATGAAGCTCTGTGGGTATCCCAGCATGCAGGCCTGGTAGCAATAGGTACAGTGGAGATGGGAGTGACATAACACAGAGCAGGTACAGATGGGAGGGTATTCGTAAAAGGCCATAGTATCTTTGCCCCTTGCTGCATTAATCTGCCTCAGTATTGTCGCCATTTCAGCAGAAATGGCTGGCAGGCAGAAGTATAGGAAGGAGATCATTTTGAGCTTTGGTACATATAGCGAAAGTTTGAAGAACTGTTGCCTGCTATTAACCTCTATCCCAGTAGTCATTTTCCTGGAGCAGAGGAAAAGAAAGCAATGCAATTCCCATGGTGCGATATGTACACACATACATACTTTCTGCACTGGAAAGTTTTAAGTTTGGCTTTAGTCTGTATCCTGGAGTAAGCCAGTTCTGTGCCTTCCATTCTCACCCTTCAGACTTTTTTCCTTTTGCCTTTTTCTTTCAGTGCTTGCTTTCACAGATCTGCCTCCTTGCTGTGTTATATAACCAATATGTACAAGTTTCAGCTTGTGAAGGCAACCCACTCTCCACCCAGGTATCAGTGCGAAGGCACTGTTACCCTCTAAGCTTTTGCATCTTCTTTTCCAGCTGGGAATTCATCCAAATATAACATCCCCCAGCACGAATGAAGCACAGTCCTAGCTCCCAGGCTTTTCAATTGTCCATGCAGTGCAGTAGGCTACGTTAATGCTACATTAGGAGTCATTGTCATCCTCCCTTGTTTTCCTATGTCTTTGAAGGTAGACACCAGAAAAAGAATGTTTCCCTGAAGCTCTCATTTGCTTCTTGGAGTTTGAATTCTTTTGTCTAGGTAGCCCACTTTCCTCCCTGTCCCTAGAAAGCAGTCTGCTGAATACCTCCTTTTCACCACAGGTTGCCAAATGCCTGCCCTGTTCAGGACACATAGTGCCTAAGCAGGATGCTGGCTGCAGCCAACTGGCTACCAACCCTGTAATTTACAATTTGCAGTCAAGCATACTGCCAGGCAACAAAGAAAATACCACATCAACCTTGACCCCTTCCCCCTGCCCCAACATCCAGCCTAGCAGAAAAATAAATATTGTTAACTATTAAGCTTGTTAATAGTTCTGCAGAAGCACACATGCTGGCATGACTATCAGCAGCTATAGCAAGGTATGAAAAGACCTAGATATGTGGAGTATTTCTTTACTCATGTATAGTAGTTTAAATGTTCATAGGCAAAAAAAAAGAAAAAGAAAAAAAATTGCATCTGAACAGCCTATTAAAGAAGTGCTGGGAGTAGATCTTACACACGGAGAGTAGAAAGCTTTTTTGCTACGTCGCCAATAATCATAATTCTTAGCTGATCCTATCTAAGCCCACAAATTGATGTTCATGACGTGAAGACACATAGAATGAAAACAGTCAGAAAGTCGCAGGCTAATAAAAGATAATGTTAGTGTACCCCTAATCTACCAGCTCTCAGGCAGTGCACTCCTGCCATGAGGATGATCTAGTAGTTCATTTCCTTAACTGATAATCATATAGATCTCTCTTCAGTGGTCATCTATTTCCCAACCCCAGCAATGATGTTTTGTTGTTTTTTTTTAATAGTACATGTGCTCATACACCAGGATTTCTTTATTTCAAAAGTTACTTTAGGATTAGGAAATTGTACAGAATCTCAGTCTTCATTATCCTTGTTAATTTATTTTATTTTTTTCAAAGTTGTACATAATGTACCTGTTGAATACACTCTCTCCCATCTAAACTAACACATCCTTCACATCACTTCTTTACCCATTTTGGCAGAACACTATTCTATACATATTAGATGCTTTCAATACACAAAATTTTAAATGAATTTATACTAAAAATGTCCCAGGTATTTAAAAATAAGGATTTTTTCTTTCACAAACTGCCTGGCATTTAAGAAACATTTCTCTTGTAGTAGAAAGTAGCTACTATTATTGCTGAAATTTTGGTTTTGCTTTTCTACTCAGGAATTGCAGTATTAGGAGAAGGACTGGAAATACAACTCAAACGTGGCATCCATTGTTATCTTTACATCTTTTATCAGTAACAATGTCTCCAATTAATTAAATCTTTTCTACACAAATACAATCAATCAGTTTTAGAGAGATTGCACTGAAATTATCATCCCTGAGATGATAGCTTTTGATCAGGCATTTTAACTTTCATTTTTGCAGACCCATTAGCAATGTTATTCTCTGCTGACAGCATTCCTGAGTAGCTGAGAAATTATTTTTCGTGTATTGTATAGGCAGCCAACATTAGCAGTAGCCAATACAAGAATGGAGAGAGCAAAGTTCAAAGACTGATTGTAGGCAGGGCTTATGAGCACAATACCTATCGACGTGAGTACTATTCTTATCCACATAAGCCTTTATGACAAAGACTTAAAGAATACACCAAAAAGACATATCCTCCCATCCATAAGCAAAAAAAAAAAAAAAAAA